>PISX010008720.1:0-80137 GCA_004024625.1 Mellivora capensis | reverse complement strand
TGGGATCAAGCCCCGCATGGGGCTCTCTGCTCAGCAGGGAGCCTGCTTCCCCCTCTCTCTCTCTGCCTGTCTCTCTGCCTACTTGTGGTCTTTCTCTCTCTCTGTCAAGTAAATAAATAAAATCTTTAAAAAAAAAAAAGAAAAAAAAAGTTTATACTATAGTATTGATAAATATATCTTATCTTAAAAGAGTGTATATTCATAGCTACTATTTGTTTCTGTTCTTTATTTTTTTCTTGGGAAAGTATTTATTTATGTTAAAAATTTGTGAATAAGTTGTGGGATTTTATGGGTGAAATTAAGGTATCCCAATCAATAGTTTATATAGTCCAATCACTTCAATTCAGTGTTAGAAGGAGTAAAATTCTAATCCTTGTTTGCAATCTCAATTCATATAATACTATATTATATATAGCATATAATATTACATAGTCACAATATGTTAATGCATTCATATGTTCTGTTATTACATATAAAATGAAGTAGTTACTTATTTATGTTTAATGTTTATAATTAAATTCAATTTTAAGGAAAATGTTTTAACTTTTGGTTTTCTGAAAATAAAAACAATAAATATAATGTAAAATTTTTTTAAGATTGTATTTATTTATTTGACAGATAGAGATCACAAGTAGGCAGAGAGGCAGGCAGAGAGAAAAGGGGAAGCAGGTTCCCTGCTGAGCTGAGAGCCTGATATGGAGCTCAATCCCAGGACCCTGGGATCATGACCTGCCCCGAAGGCAGAGGCTTTAACCCACTGAGCCACCCAAGCGCCCCTGAAAACCCATTTCTATGAAAAGAAACAATACCATTTCTTTTTTTTTTTAAGACTTTATTTATTTATTTGACAGACAGAGTTCACAAACAGGCAGAGAGGCAGGCAGAGAGAGAGGAGAAAGCAGAGAGCCCGATGTGGGGCTCCATCCCAGCATGATCCCAGCACCCTGGGATCATGACCTGAGCCGAAGGCAGAGGATTAACCCACTAAGCCACCCAGGTGCCCCAATATAATATAAAGTTAATGAATGTCTTATTACTAAGGTCTAATAGTATACAGTGCTAAGCTTCCTGTCTTAATTTTCTTAAGTCCAGAAAACCTATTTTGTCTTGCATTAAATATTAAATAGTTATTTCATGCTCAGGTAATAAATATAGAAACATGGACAATAGGAGTATATTAATAGTTAACCATAATTTTAAATGAATAATGTGTTTTATTTGATACTGACATAATGCTAAAATTATTGTTACTATTATTATTTTATCACTATCAATACCTTTGTAAAATTTTAAATTTGGTATAAAATGACTTTATTAAAGTTGATAGTTATTAGGTACTTAGCACAATTTCACTGTTATGGAAGAGAGAAAAAGTAATTCTTTCCATTTGATTTTTTCCTTAATATCTCTACCACCTCCCTCAAAATAACACTGCATTTCTCCTTTTCACATTCAGTATTTAATTGGCATTATTAGACTGTACTTTTTCAATAATGGATATACTAGATAGTAAATTTTCTGCATTTCAGAATCACTCTTAATGGGTTACATCAAGTGCTCCAAAAAGAATAAGGATTGGTAAGTTTCCCTTACCAATTATTGGTATAGCAATCATTAGCCTACCTCTGTATGATTTATACTCTCTCGAATAATGTAGTTTGAGACTATATGTAAGATCCTTCACAGCGAAGGTGTCTTTCTTTTCTTTCCACATATAAAGTATCACTTATTCCTTCTATGAATATTAAAACACTGGCTTAAATTATAACAGTATTATCCAGGGGTTATCATTAGTACTTCAGGAACAAATTTAATATCTTTCATGGAAGGTGATCACAATAAATGAGAAGTAACTAAAGAACTCAAGTAAAAAATGTAGGTTTTATCCAATCCATGACTTTTGACCTTAAATCAGTTATTTTGCTCAGCAGCATGAAAACTGATTCACAGATGGATGTTGGAAAAATGATATGTAAAACCATATTTCAAAATTCTCATAATGATTGTGGAGAAAAATTAACAATAATGTTTTCTTATTCACATAAAATTCACCTTCTGGAAGCATAAGCTAAACCATTTCAAGTCTTACTTGTACTTCTTATTAATTGTATAATTTTGAATATGACTTTTGATGCCTGCGACCTTCAGTTTCCTCATTTTAAAAACTTTATAAATATAACAATGATAATTTGGGTTTATTTAAGATTAGATAAAAAATAGAAAGGAAATTAAATGTGGAAAACAATATATGTGCTAATGATAAGGTTCTAAAAGGATAAGATAGGTACCAAGAATAACCTAGTAAATTCTTTTATTTTATTTTTTTTCTTTAAGATTGTATTTATTTATTTGACAGACAAAGATCACAAGTAGGCAGAGAGGCAGGCAGAGAGAGAGAGAGGGGAAGCAGGCTCCCCACTGAGCAGAGAGCCTGATGCGGAGCTCAATCCCAGGACTCTGAGATCATGACCTGAGCTGAAGGCAGAGGCTTTAACCCACTGAGCCACCCAGGTGCCCCATAACCTAGTAAATTCTTATTGTAAGAAAAATTTCTCTGATGAAGCCTGCCACTCTCTAGAAATACAGATCCATTACTGAGATAGTATTAGCCAAGGCATCCCTAATAACTAATTAGAAGACATTTTGCAACCTTATCTACTTTGTGCTTTTTTAATTTCCACATCAAAGTTTGTTTATTTGTTTGTAATTTTCATACTCTTTTTCAGGAAAAGAAATCTCACAGTGTACTAAAAGCTCTTTAAGAAGATTCTGTTAATGACTGATACTCTCAAAATGTGAAAGAGAAATGTGTGAAACTATGTGCTATGTTGGAACAAACAGGCTGTTTTCTGATAATGAACTTGACTTGACTGTGCATTTTTCTTTGAACATAACTTTGAAACAGCATACTTCAAAATGGCGGACTTAAGTATGTTAACAATAATTACTCACGTAACAATCAAAAGAGTACTTCCACAAATATACTTGAACATAATTCAGTCCACCCCTCGGTCAACATTTATATAACATTCCCCAAGACATTATAGATGATATCATTTCTCCTGAATATTATTATCTTCAAATGCTTTATCAACAATAAGCTGAATATGTTCATTTTATGTCTAATGGTTAGGGACAAGAATAAAGATTTTTTTTTCTGATAATGAAGAAGATAAACTATTTCCTCTTTTTGAATATTATATTCCTTAAAAAAAATTAGACTATAAACAGTTGCCTGAGATAGAATCTCCATGTATGTGGATATTTACTTCCTTTTTTTTTTTTTAATTTCTTTTCAGCGTAACAGAATTCATAGTTTTACACCACACCCAGTGCTCCATGCAATGTGTGCCCTCCACAATACCCACCACCAGGCTCCCCCAATCACCCACCCCCTGGCCCTTCAAAACCCTCAGGTTGTTTTTCAGAGTCCATAGTCTCTCATGGTTCATCTCCCCTTCCAATTTCCCTCAACTCCCTTCGCCTCTCCATCTCCCCATGTCCTCTGTGTTATTTGTTATCCTCCGCAAATAAGTGAAACCATATGATAATTGACTCTCTCTGCTTGATTTATTTCACTCAGCATTTACTTCCTTTTTCAAAATCAAAGGGCAAGACACATATAGTCAAGCAAATGAAGTGAACTAAAGTGAACTAAATCTATTAGTACAGCCATTCAGAACAAGATATAGAACAATGCCAGCACCCAGGAAGGTATTTTCTTATCCCTTCTCAATCTAAACTAGCCCCTGAATTTACTGCTATTTTGAACTCTTTCATCATCTGTTAACTTTGTGGTAGTACTTCCCATAAATGGAATCATACAATAGATACTATTTTTGTTGTAAGCGAATTTCATTCAATACTTTGTGAAATTTATTCATGTTGTACATATTAGAAGTGCATTCTTTTGTACTGCACTGTAGCATTCTATTATACAATTTGCCACAATGTATTCACTCTTGTCTATTTGTTAAATACACGGGCTTTTTTCCAGATGCGGACTATCATGAATAAATCTGTTCTAAATATTATCTTTGTGTGGACTTACTTCTCTTATGTATACATTTAGGAATGGGACTAATGGATATGACCAATTATATTACAAAGTTGTTTGTAATTTTACTCCCCTATCAGTGATGTTTCAGAGTTCAGTTGCTTCCCTTAACCTGTACACTTGGTATTTTCAGTCTTAGTTAATTGTAGTTATTCTAGTTACTGTGTAACAATACTTTGTATTTTTTAAATTTACAATTCCATGGTGAAGAGTGATATTAAATAACTTTTATTGTGCTTATTAGTCATTAAAATGTCCTTTTTCTGAAATTCTTTTTTTTTTAAGATTTATTTATTTATGTATTTGGCAGAGAGAGAGAGAGAGAGATCACAAGTAGGCATGGGACAGACAGAGGTGGAGGGGGAAACAGGCCCCCTGTTTCCCAGCTGACCAGAGAGCCAGATGTGGGGCTCGATCCCAGGACTCTGGGATTATGACCTGAGCCAAAGGCAGAGGCTTAACCCACTGAGCCACCTAGGTGCCCCATTCTGAAGTTATTTTCAAAAGATTTTTCCCATTATTTTATTTTTATTTCTTTCTTACTGATTGGTGGAAGTAACTTGTTAGTTCTGGGAATAAAAACTTCAAAAATATACATAGCAAATATATGTTTTCTCCCACTATTTCATTGGTGTTTAAACTTCCTTCTTGAGATCTTTTGATGGGGAAAAAAATCTTAATTATGAAAACCAATTGCTGTTTTTTCTTTATTGATTTTTTTCTTTAGTGTTTTTGACCCCTAAATTAAAGATCTCTACCTACTGCAAGGGCTTGTAGATTTCCCTCTGTGTTTTCTTGTAGAGTCTTAAGATTTTTTTTTTCTTCTCACAGTTATATCTATGAACTAAGTTCTATCAATTACACTGAGCTGTGTAAGACAGGTACCAAGTTCTTTTTTTTTTTCCATTGCAGCCATCAAATTACTTGATTCATTATCTTTGAATGATATATTTCTTCAACATCATTTCCTCTGTTTAACCTTTGATATAAATCAAACAACTATATATATGGATCTATTTTGGTACTATCTATATGTTCATCTATTCTGATGGCAATATTATGTGGGCTATTAACTGTAGCTTTCTTTTACAAAAATTTTTGAAGTCTATGATATATGTCTTCCAATTTTATTCTTTATTAAGAATATATTGACTACTCTAGATTCTTCACACTTCAAATAAAATTTTAAAATTTAGAATTACTTCACATTCCACCAAATCTTAAAAAAAAAAAACCCTCAAGATTTTTTAAAATTGGAATTTTAGAGGGCTCAGTCGATTGAGCATCCAACTCCTGATTTTGACTCAGGTCATGATTTCACAGTCTTGAGATCAAGCACATGTGGGGCTCTGCACCCAGAGGGAAGTCTGTTTGAGATTCTACCTCTGCCCCTCCCTCTGCTCTGTCTCTCTCTCTCTCTCTAAAATATATATATCTTTAAAACTAAATAAATGAATAACTAAATAAATTGGAATTTTAGAGACCACATATATCAATATGAGAAAAATTGATACTTTAACAATATTACACATAAATATTATATCTCTTAAATTATTTACGACTAAAGTTTTTACAGCAATATTTTATAGTTTTTGTTGTAGAGATACTGGAAATCACCTATTAAATGTATCATCTGATTTTGCATTTTTGATGTGATATTTTTAAGTTTTATATTCAAGTTCCTTGATAATGCCATTATCAATATATACTTAATTTATTCATATTCACTGTGTATCCTACAACTTTGGTAAATATACTCATTACCTGAAAAATCTTATTTAGCTATGTAAAACTGTGCTTATCTATTTATTCACTGTAATGTTAAGCAAAAAACAAGCTTATGAAAATTAACTGCACAAAGCTTTTTGTTTTATTTTGTTTTGTTTTAATAAAAGGCTCTGGGATGGGTTGAATCCCAAGCATTAATAGTTAGTTAATATTTAATAATATTAAATAAAATTATAAATTTTATTTATAAATTTATAAATTATTAAAAAAAATAAATAAAATAATATTTAATAATAAAATAGTTAAAAGAAATTAATAATACAAAAAACACAAAATAAGTATCAGAGTGAGAAATTTACAAATAAAATAAGTCAGAACAAGCAAGGTCATCAACTATAAAATTAACAGAAGTTTAACAGAAATATAAAATTAATAGAAATCTACTGAGGTCATTAACATTCCAGAATTTAATTTGGTATAGATACTATTTTATCTACAATTTAATAAGTAGGTCCTGGCTGACATATGTATAATTATATATTCACTTGTTTATGTGTCTGTATATACATAATCAGCTCTAACAGTGCTGTACATTTTTGTATCCTAGCAATTTTTCCTATATAAGGAATTCAGAAATAAGGAAACAGTAGGGCAGTAATAAAATGACAGGAAAAACTACAAGAGGAAAGAAGCAAAATAGACAAGTTTTATGTCCATTATTGTTTCTTTGTTGGAAAAAAAACTCATCTTCTTTATGAAAGTTAAAAAAAATTATTTTCTTTGCTCAAAATACTAGCATGTATTCTTCTATCATAACACACAAGAAACTTTCTCTCTTCTCCAAGAAGTCAAATAATTGTATTTGTATTCTTCATTGTGTCACTAAAGGGCTGCCAGGAAACAGAATTCATTGAAGATGATTTGAAGAGACTCTTGGAGGGTAACAGGCAACTGGGAGGTGAACATAGGCACCACTACCAACAATCAGTCCCAAATGCCAGATGTATGAATCAGGCCATCTGAGAGATCCCCATCACTTTGAGGTCATCATGTAACTACAGCCATATGAATGATGTCAGGCAAGATCAAGAGAAGACCTATCCAGGCTGTCAACCCACAGCATTATCAGAAATAATAAATAATTGTTCTAGTCACTTCTGTCTGGGGTGATTTGCTATGCAACAGTATATAAAGGAAATGATGGATGGAATGATGTGAAGGAAATTTTTACATAAAATCTTTTACATAAAATTTTACATAAAATTTTTTACATAAAATCTTTCTGATGATAAAATCCATCCAGCAGATGGAAAGCGATTTAGTTTATTTTATGAAGCAGTATTTATCATAAAACACTAAAAATTATAAAAGTGGAAACACCTATAAATATATGATGATATCTTGAGTAAAATACTAAGTGAAGTTCAAGAAATACTTAAGTATATAACCATGACTACTAAGGAAATAAGGCATTCTAGTAAAAAACCTGATACTACAAAAAGCAAAAAGTCTTTTGAGAAAGTCAACTCTTGCTTCTGATTTAGAACTGATGCAAAGCAAACAAATAGTATGCACACCCTCCTCCTGCTCACACACACACACACACACAATACACCCCTTGGCACAATAGAATGATAAAGAAACAGTGTGAAGTGATATCATTCTTACATTCCTAATTGTCTCCAATCCAAGTTCATAACTATCAGTTTTTGTCCATTTCTTTGTAATACAATATTACTGACTGAATTGTATCCCCCCAAAAACTTGTGTGTCAAAGCCCTAACCCTCAATTCCTCAGAACGTCCAGAGATGGAGTCTTTAAAGAGGTAATTAAGGTTAAAAGAGGTTATCAGGGTGGGGTCATAATCTGGTAGGACTGATGTCCCTATAAAAAGAGGAAGAGCCCCTGGGGTTTCATATGCACAAAGAAAAGACTGTGTGAGGACACAATAGAAAGGTGGTTGCCCTCAAGCCAAGGAGAGGGAGCAAAGCTGCTGGTGCTTGATTGTAGACTTCTAACCTTCTGAACTGTGAGAAAATAAATGTCTTGTTTAAACCACCCACTCTGCCAGAACAAACTATGGCAGCCCTAACAGATATAAGGGAGGAAGACCTTTCTTCTACCCTCCTAGGTTCAATAGCTGGGTCTATGAGATAAACAGGCAACAGTCAGGTTAACAGGAGAAAAGGTATACACATTAATTCATTTTAATATCATAAGTACAGGGGTAGGACAAGAAGAAAGATGAATACCCCCAAAAGGTGGAGAGATTGGAGGATTTTGTGTACTGTCGTAGTAGAAGAAGGGAGGATGCAGACAATTCAGGAAAAACTAAATCATTTTTTAGGAAAGATAAATGAGAATTTAAAAGAATAGATGGGAGAAATGATGGTATGTGACCAAGTTTTTCTGAGTGTGGTGTCAACCTCTAGTCTCCTCTCTTGTAATAAGGGTCAGTCTTTTCTGGTTGATGGAACTCCTGGAGTGGGGATTTATGACAATAGGGTCCCTCTGGAGCATTTAATGTTTTTAAGCAGAGACCAGGAATCCAAAGAAAGCCTTTCCCTGCATTTGCTGTTTTTCAAATGCCTTCAGCTCAAAATAATCAATGCACCACAGGGTCACATTTTAGGGTGGCATGTCCATGTTCCGAACTCCTTCACAGACTAGTATATGCACCTTATTACATGTGTTTTCCAGTTGCTTATTTCTGAGATTTCTTCTAAAATCATATCCCAAGTCTTTTCTGTGAAGACTTTACTAAATTTAGCTTATTTTCTCTATTAGTGTTATCATGCCTTCCAGTTTCCTTTATGTGTAATATTTTATTATTTTTCTTGGAATAATTATTATTGGGTGTGATAATATGTATGTCTCAGCTCCAGGACCCCACATGCATTGAGTCTAAATTATCAGCTACCTCAAGGGGAAAGATTATTATTATCATAGTTAAATTAGACCAAAACACATAATGATCCAGCCCTCAATAAATGCATATAAATATATTTGTGGTATAACTTTTGTTTTAGAAATAAGTGGAGTTACATTGTAAATAAACCCCTGCAATTTTAATGATTACTCTATGCCTTATGTTTATTATTGCACTTAAAATAAAATAAGAAGTGGGACGCCTGGGTGGCTCAGTTGGTTAAGTGGCTGCCTTCGGCTCAGGTCATGATCCCAGCGTCCTGGGATCGAGTCCCACATCAGGCTCCTTGCTCGGCAGGGAGCCTGCTTCTCCCTCTGCCTCTGCCTGCCACTCTGTCTGCCTGTGCTCACTCTCTCTCTCTGACAAATAAATAAACAAATTTAAAAAAATAAAATAAAATAAGAATCTATCTCATCTTATAAATTCAAAACTTAAGATATCAAGCATTTAATATAAATACTATCAAAATACTATAAATAGAAAAATAAGCATGCTCTTTGTCTTTTGAAACAACTTTTAAAAATCTTTGAGGGGTGCCTGTGTGGCTCAGTCATTAATCGTCTGCCTTCGGTTCAGGTCATGATCCCAGGGTTCCAGGATCCAGCCTCGCATTGGGTTCCTTGCTTGGCAGGAGGACTGCTTCTCCTTCTCCCACTTTCCCTGCTTGTATTCACTCTCTCGCTGTCTCTCTCTGTCAAATAAACAAATCTTAAAAAAAAAAAAATCTCTTGACATCTCATACTCAAGAGGGATACTCAAGGTCAAACTTAACACTTCTATTTCATTTTTTTAAAGACTCTGTTGGTACAAGCTCATGCTTTAGTTCATTTTGTGTTACACTGATGTGACAAGTCATGAAGGATTATTAGTGATTAGAAGAAATAGCAGGTCAATATAAAGTTGATGTTTAGTTTCAGAAGAATGGCATGACAAATCTGAAATACATGTCTGTCAAATCTTTCCAGGTATTCTATTTAAAAATGAAAAAAAAATTGTCCGGGTTTTGTTGTATATATTTTACAAGCACTGAAAATATTTTAGACTGGTTCAAAATCCTCCTTAATGTCAGGTCTATTAACTTCTTACATAATCTAAGTGTGAAAACAAAAAGAACAAAATGTTACTAGGGCTTCATAAAATATCAAAGAAAAAGTGACATATACCATCCTACTTTCAACATTTTAAAATAAATTCATTGACTTATCCTTGATAAGGTTGAGCAGTTATGATAGAGCAGTAGACAGAGCATTGTGCTACTGCCCTTCACAATAGCTGGATTCTATTCTAAGAAAAAGAGCCTGTGAGGAAAATTTACTGCTCAGTGCAAGTTTGTATGGATTTATTAAGAATCATGGCTGAACCTGGTAAAGATGCAGATTAATGTGCCTGTGTTCAGCTAGTCAATCCTCAGAAGCTAGAAGGGCCAGAAGAAATGTCCTGATATGACCAAAATGAATTGTAGTTGAGAAGGGAAGTCGGAGGTCAGAGCAAATGAGACATCACCAAGAGTGATGAGAACAAGAAATAATCAAGGAGTTAAGGTGAAGGTTTCCCTTTCTCTCTCTCTCTCACACACACACACACATAAACCATACATTAAAATATTTAACAGTAAGAAAAGGACCTAAAATAAGGTAAAGTTCTGGAAAACTGCTCTATTAAGGGGAATGACTACATGATGAGAATTTGAATGAAATAAGACAATTACATAAAACTAAGCCTCATGGATATTTAAAATCCTTTTTTTTTCTTCCTGTCACCAACTTGGTAAAAAAGGAAGCTAACCAAAGTGTGTTTTCATGTATCTGATACTTACACCTAAACACAACCAACACAAAAAAATGATTAACGGTAATAAAAGTGATGTGCAAAATGCCCCATAACTAGGATGAGCAGTTGAAAAGAGCTACATTATTCCAATATAACAACAACAACAAAAATACAAGTGGTTCACCACAGAAATTTATTCAGTGATCTTACATATCCATTTGCAATAGCAAATAGGGCTCTATCTCCACACCTACTTTTATAATTTAAATGAGAGAAAAGAGAATGTGGTAAGCCGCTCACTATTTCTTAAATCCTCAGCCTGTAAATAACTTGTTATTTCTACTCATATTCCATTAGATAAAGCATGTCATAGAGCCATCTCTAAACTCAACAGAGAAGCCCTGTGTAATACTGCTTCATGATCTGGTACCACAGGGTAATGAAGTTCGATGAACACTAACATATTCTACAATATCAGAAGTACAGTAAAATGATGAATAAGTGTCACTGGAGATTTAGAGGCCAAAATCAGTTGAAAAGTGAGAAATAACAAATAAATTATGTAGACAACACAAAATCACAACAACTTATATTGTTATTATTTTTATCAAAAATAAGATTATTAACTATATTTATTATTAACTATCACCTCTTCTGGAGGGGAAAAAAAGAAACTTTAACAACATAAATACCTATCTTTAGCCATAATCTTCGAAGTTTATTGGCCATTTACTGAATATTGGTGGAATGAAAAAGAATGTAGTTCGCTTATATATTACTCCTAAGACTTGGAGTAAAATTAAAAAATAACCTGAAGTTTAAGTCACAGTAAAAATAGGCTTTCTAGTAGGTAGTAGTCAGAATGATAATATGGCCCTAAGAATGCACCCCCAGTAGATATATGCCCTTTTGTAATAATTTTGTAAGTAGGTAGAAGCTATGAATATGATGCCTGTAACCACTCCCCCATGGTTGGATTATGTTATATGCCAAAGGTCATGGGATTTTTGCAGATGTAATTAAAGCCTCTACACTTGTTGATTTTAATTTAACCAAAATGGAATTAATCTGGGTAGGCATTACCTAATCAGATGGCTGCTTTAAAGATATTTAAAGCAGGGAAGAGATTTGAACAGTAGAAAATTAATACACAGTGTTACCTTGACCACAATGTAAACTCTAAGCATGAGGATAGCTTAATCAAAGAGCATAGAATGTCTTTGTGGGTGCTGAGTTTCAAACTTTTTCACTAGGAAAAGTGTCCCAAGAGAATGGAGACTAAAAAAAGATAACATCATTTCACTACATAAGAAGGCAACATGGAATGCTTCAAGAGGAAAAAGGACATGTGTCTCAAGGTAAATACCAAAAGCAAACAATGATACATACAGCATATATAATATGCCTGGCACGGTTCCAAAAATTTAAATATATTAATTTATTGGAGACCATATATTAAAGGAAATAAAGTAAAGGAAGCAATAAAATTATCAAGGGTATATTTAAACAATAAGTTAATTGGAAATGCTAAGTTTTTCTTAGATGATTTTAATCAGATTGTGAAAATTCTTTTTAATTCTTAGAGAAAAAAATATTCTCATAAATAGGTGTTAGGAGTCTTGGCAAATGTATTTTGTGCATCTTTTCATTTATATCATTAATGTGGAAAATTATATTAATTAATTCTGAATCTTCAACTAACTGCATTCCTGAGATAAACCCTAATTGTTCCAGCATGTATTTCTTTTTATTATGTTCAGTTAGCCACTGTATAATACATCATTAGCTTTTTATGTAGTGTTCAATGACTTAGTAGTTACATATAAGACCCAAATGCATTATTTTTTAAATATATTTTAAATTCATTTTGATAACACCATGCTAAGAATTTCTATATCTAAATTTTATCAGCAATCTTATTCACAATTTTCTTTTTCTGTAATACGATTGTCAGGTGTTGACATTAGGTAATGCAACCTCAAATGCAAGTTGGGAAAGGTTTTGTTCTCTCTTTTCTGAAAATAGGTCG
Source organism: Mellivora capensis (assembly GCA_004024625.1). NCBI lineage: Eukaryota > Metazoa > Chordata > Mammalia > Carnivora > Mustelidae > Mellivora > Mellivora capensis. The sequence goes on along the minus strand of PISX010008720.1, from coordinate 67,623 downwards.
GTAATATTTTAATTTTTTTCTTCCTTTTAGGTTTTATAGAGGTGGGAAAATTTGGTAAAAGCAACAGATATTTTAAGAACTGAATGAACTGGAGTGCCTGGATGGTTCAGTTGGTTAAGCGACTGCCTTAGGCTCAGGTCAAGATGTCAGGGTCCTGGGATTGAGCCCCACATCAGGCTCCCTGCTCAGTGGGGAGCCTGCCTTTCCCTCTCCCTTTGCCAATCCCTTGCTTGTTCTCTCTCTCTCTCTCTCTTTCAAGTAAATAAATAAAATCTTTTAAAAAAAAAAGAGCTGAAGTAAATTTTTAACTAAAGTATGATAATGAAAGCTTGTTCAAATGTTTATCATTTAAAAATCTTACAAAATCAAATGTGTTTTAATTGTTCAGTGCATTAAGAGTATTGACTTGAAAAAAAACAATATTTAATAATCATTTTAAATTTTATAACAGGAAAGTTAAAAGTAACTTTGAATAAAAAGAATGTTATTTCCGGGGCACTCAAGAAGCTCAATAGGTCAAGTGGCTGCTTTTGGCTCAGGTCATGATCCCAGGGTTCTGGGATGGAGCTCCATATTAGGTTCCTTACTCAGCGGGGAGCTTGCTTCTCCCCTACCTGCATTCCCCCTGTTTGTGCTTGTTCCCTCCCTATCAAATAAATTAAAAAAAGGGAATTTTGTTTCCCATTAATTTTTGTTTATAGTTTTTAATGTCACATTAGTTCAATAACCTCTTGATATATAAAAGACTCTACCTCCATATTTATATAATTTCTTACTGTTTCATATAGGCATACACAAGTGTACATACATTTGGGTGTATGTATGCATAAATACTGTGTTCATAGAATGCCCTTTAATGAGGAACATTGGTAACCTTTAAACATAAATCCTGACATTTGAAAAATTTGCAAGGGAAATTTGGAAGCAGTATTCAAGAAATAAACGTTCCTTTATTATTGAGGAAAAAACTAAGTAGTAATTAAAAATAGAAAATGTTTCCGTAATTACTTCCTTCTCTGTGTGGAAGCTTTTTATTTTGATGCAGTCCCGATAGTTTATTCTTTTGTTTCCCTTACCTCCAGAGACATATCTAGAAAGTTGCTATGGCCAATGTCAAAGTGGTTGCTGCCTGTGTTCTTTTCTAAGATTTTTATGGTTTCAGGTCTCACGTTTAGGTCTTTAATATATTTTAAATTTTTTTGTGTGTGTGGTATAAGAAAGTAGTCCAGTTCCATTCTTTTGCATGTTACTGCTCAGTTTTCCCAACACCATTTGCTGAAAAGACAGTCTTTTTCTCATTGGATACTTTGTCTTGCTTTGTTGAAGATTAATTGACCACATCATTCTGGGTTTTCTATTCTGTTCTTTTGACCTATATGTCTATTTTTGTGCCAGTATCATACTGTTTTGATTACTATAGCTTTGTAACATAACTTGAAGTCTGAAATTTGATACCTCTAGCTTTGCTTTTATTTTTCAAGGTTGTTTTGGCTATTTGGGTTCTTTTGTGGTTCCATACAAATTTTAGGATTGCTTGTTCTAGCTCTGTGAAAAATGCCGTTGTATTTTGATAGGGAAGGAGACAGTAAAAACAGTAAAAACAAAAACAAAACAAAAGTAAAAACTCAAAAGCAATGTACAGAATGCGAGAAGATATTTGCAAATGACATATCTGATAAAGGTTTAGTATCAGATATATAAAGAACTTATAAAACTCAACATTCAAAAAACAAATAATCCAACTAAAAAATGGAGAGAAGACAGGAATGACATCTTTGCAAAGATGACATACAGATAGCCAATAAACACATGAAAATATGCTCAACATCACATACCATCAGAGAAATACAAATCAAAACTACAATGAGATATCACCTTATACCTGTCGGAATGCCTAAAATCAACCATACAAGAAACAACAGCCATTGATGAGAATGTGGGGAAAGGGGAACCTTCTTGCATTGTTGGCGGGAGTGCAAACTGGTGCAGCCAATCTGGAGAAGAGTATGGACATTCCTCATAAAGTAGTTCTATAAAACATAAAATATAAAGTTCTATAAAGTAGTTCTATAAAAATAGAACTACCCTAGAATCCAGCAATTGCATTTCTGGGTATTTACCCAAAGGATACAAAAATACTAATTCAAAGTGATATATGTACCTCCACGTTTATAGCAGGCATTATCTAAAATAGGTTAAGCAGTCCAAGTATCCATTGACCGACAAATGGATAAAGAAGTGAATATGTAGATATAGGTATAGCTACACACATGTGTGTTTATATGTATATAAAATATTACTCAGCCATAAGACAGAATGAAATCTTGCCATTTACGACTATGTGGATGGAGCTAGAGAATTTTAAGCTAAGCAAAATAAGTTAATCAGAGAAAGACAAATACTGTATGATTTCACTCATACTTAGAATTTAAGAAACAAAACAAAAGAGTGAAGGGAAAAAAGAGAGAGAAGCAAATCAGAAACAGATTCTTTTTTTTTTTAAATTTATTTATTTGTCAGAGAGAGAGAGAGCGAGAGAGCAAGCACAGGCAGACAGAGTGGCAGGCAGAGGCAGAGGGAGAAGCAGGCTCCCTGCCGAGCAAGGAGCCCGACGTGGGACTCGATCCCAGGATGCTGGGATCATGACCTGAGCCGAAGGCAGCCGCTTAACCCACTGAGCCACCCAGGTGTCCCAGAAACAGATTCTTAATTATAGAGAACAAACTGATTGTTACCAGTGGGGTTGTGAGTGGGAGTTGGGTAAAATAGATGATGGGGATTAAAGAGTGCATTTGCAAGGAGCACCAGGTATTGTAAAGAATTGCTGAAATCAGTGTATTTTACACCTGAAATTAATATCACACTTTATGTGAACTAACTGGATTTTAAATTAAACTTAAGCAAATAGAAAATGTTAAAAATTTAGAAAGTTTTAATATAAACAAACGTCAAATTTTTGATATATAATTTTTTTAAAGATTTTATTTATTTATTTGACATAGATCACAGGCAGGCAGAGAAGCAGGCAGAGATAGAAGAGGAAGCAGGCTCCCCACTGAGCGGAGAGCCTGATGTGGGGCTCGATCCCAAGACCCTGAGATCATGACCTGAGCTGAAGGCAGAGGCTTAACCCACTAAGCCACCCAGGCACCCCTTGATAAGTAATTTTCTTGTTAATTCTTTATCCAAGAAAATAGATACAAAAGACCATTTTGAAGAGATTACCTTTACCTAGAGTATTTCAGTGATTATAACCAATGAATATTAACAACTGTGTGAAAGAAAGTGTTATATTCAATATATGTCCTAATTAGGAGAAATTATGTAATAATACATTTTTTTCTTTTCTGATATTATTTCTTTAATACAGAGCCAGGAGGTTTTTTTCTTAAATGTTACATAAACTAGCTTATATATAATAGCATATTTATCTATAACAATGAATCATGTATTGCATTTATTCAAAATTTTAAAAAATATGTCATTTATTCTAAATCTCCAAAAGGGATTACTTTAATGTAGTTAAAATGAAGTTATTTTCTGGGTATTTTTCATTTTAAGCATTCTATAAATAATGATTTTTTGCAATATACCTCCCATCTTTGTCAAATATTAGCACCACGGCTCAATAAAACAAAGATGAGTGAAAAGTCTTGTTAGACTTTTTTTAGCTTTTGAAATCATATTTGTTATTTTAATTATATTTTTATTTCATCTACCAATCAATATCAGTTTTTTCTCCAAGTATATCACCTGTATTTCTACATTATTGATTGTTAATATTTGCCATAAATACAACCTGAAACATTTGCAAATTCTATATTACCAAATATTACCAATGTTCCCAATTTCCACTTGCCTACTCTATGAAGTGACAAATTCAAAAGTCCTTCTGATGATTAAATGAGACCGTGTGTTAAATCAGGGGGGTGGCACGACAGTGATGACGCCGGACAGTGGAAGAGGCTACTCAGTACCTCCTGTACTTACACAAGTGAGACGATACAGCTCGAGATGATTTTTACCTGTGCTCTGAAGTCAAGGATTTTTGAGGGCCCTCCACTTTATGTCATCTAGAAAAAGTATACATATGATATATAAAAAGATCAAGTGTCTACTTGTATTAAAGGGTCTAACTAGATTTTTTTCTTTAATTCTCTGATAGTTTTTAAGCTTTACAGTTTCCTCTTCCCCACTTAGGCAAGCTGCTAATAAATTCCAGGTGTTCCTTCCTTTCGACCCTACACAGGGAAAACTTCACCCCTGCCCCACTCTCTAACAACCAGAAAAATCCCAAGCTAATCTTTTTCTACTCTCAATCCATTTTCAGACCTACTTGGGAGCTACCTGTATTCCCCAGAAAGACCCCTTGTTTCAGTAACAACCTGTTTTGTCTTATTATTTTTTAAATTTATTTTTTAAGTAGGCTCCACACCCAATGTGGGACTTGAATTCACCACCCAAAGATCATGAGTTTCACGCTTAACCGACTGAGCCAGCCAGGAGCCCCAGTAATAACTTTTGTACCCTCTTGGTGTGTCCGTGTGGCATCATCAGGTTCAATAGCTGAAACAAATTTTGGATGGGAGACTATCCATTTATCTGTGGATGACTACAACACTACTTTATGATCCTGCTCTTGTCATGAATTTAATAATTAATAAAGAAAATAAAGTTTTATTTTGAGTTTTCATAGACATACATCTTTAAGGGAAAAAGTAGTCAAATACCACAATGTTTTAATTTATTGTAAATGAATTTTTCCTGTTAATGCAATTTATATAGCTTTAATCCTTAAAGCTCCTAAATCAAAAATCATATTATTCCAAGTCTTATTTATAAGATGAGGAAAATATCTACAAAAAACCTAACCATTTTTAAAATGCTAACATTTTATGATTCTTTCAAATGTATATTTATAAATGTCATATTGCATGTTTTTTAAATTCAATTAATATATAGCTTATTATTAGTTTCAGAGGTAGAGTTCAGTGATTCATCAGTCTTATATAACATACACTGCTCATTATATCATGTGCCCTCCATAATGTCCATCACCCAATTCCCCCATCTCCCCACTCCCCTCTCTTCCAGCAACCCTCAGTTTTTTTCCTATGATTGAGATTCTCTTGGGGTGCCTGGGTGGCTCAGTGGGTTAAAGCCTCAGCCTTCAGCCCAGGTAATGGTCTCAGGGTCCTGGGATCAAGCCTTGCATCGGGCTCTCTGCTCGGCAGGGAGCCTGCTTCCTTCTCTCTCTCTGCCTGCCTCTCTGTCTATCAAATAAATAAATAAAATATTTTTTAAAAAGTCTCTTATGGTTTGTCTCCCTCTCTGATTTCATCTTGTTTTATTTTTCCTTCCCTTCTCCTATGCTTTGTTTCTTGTATTCCACATATGAGTGAAATCATATAATTGTCTTTGAATGACTTATTTTGCTTAGCATAATACCCTCTAGTTGCATGTTCTAATAAAGATTTTATATAGCACCTTTAATGATAAAATTTTAAAAAATACTCATGGTTTAGGTAATACAGTGCTATATAACAATATCTTTAAAAAGTATTCTAGGGCACCTGGGTGGCTCAGTTGGTTGAGCGACTGCCTTCGGCTCAGGTCATGATCCCGGACTTCCAGGATCGAGTCCCGCATCGGGCTCCCAGCTCCTTGGGGAGTCTGCTTCTCCCTCTGACCTTCTCCTCTCTCATGCTCTCTCTCACTCATTCTCTATCAGATAAATGAATAAAATCTTTAAAAAAATTTTTTTAAGTATTCTAAAGGCTCAATTAAGAAATAAAGACAAATAATTCACTACATCTGTATCTTTGGGGTAAATACCTAGTAGTGCAATTGCTATGGACCCTGGGAAACAAACTGAGGGTTTCTGAGGGGAGGGGACTTGGGGGAGGGCTTAACAGGGTGACGGTATTAAGGAGGGCACATGCTGTTATGAGCACTGGGTGTTATTTGTAACTGATGAATCATTGAACACTACATCAAAAACTAATGGTGTACTATACAGTGGCTAACTGAACAGAATAAAAAAAGTAAAAAGACAGAAAAAAGAAATAAAGACAAATAATTCTTCCATTTGGGTTCATTTGCACTATAAATGTAATATTATAAATATGTGGCATGCACTTTATTTGGAATTTTTTAAACATTGTCATAATAGACAATACAGTTTCTGGGCAGGTGGTTAAAAAAGTCATGTGTAGGTTATTCAGCACAGAACTGTAGATGAGTTCCCAGCTCACTGTAAGCATAAACTGCCAGGTATATACATTTGTGAACATTTATATGAGTCCTGCATTCTGCCAAGCGTTGGTCCACCCCAATTGATGCTACTCAGTGCACAGAGGCGTTTCCCCCAACTGCCTTGCCCAAGTTGAAAACTGTAAGCAAAATAAACTATTTATTTTTGAAAATAATTATGGTTCTTGGACATATGGTAGTTTCTAACCTTATCCCTGTATGTATTCACTTATTTATTAAAGTTCAGTATATATTCATTGAAGGGTAACGTATCTAGGCTCTGCTGACACATTGATTGAGTAGGGGTATGTTTACCAATACATCTAACATCACACACACTACACATACCAAACATTACCCTTATAAATACAAATAATAAACTACATGAGCACACACTCAAGCATGTGTAGGGCAAAACAGACAAGCAAATGTTAATTGAATAATTGACTAAGAAAGAAACTCTGATTAAGAATTATTTTGGGGATGCCTGGGTGGCTCAGTTGGTTAAGCCATTGCCTTCTGCTCAGGTTATGATCCCAGAGTCCTGGGGTTGAGTCCCACCTTGGGCTTCTTGCTCAGTAGGGAGCCTGTTTCTCTGTCTCCACCTCTGCCTGCCACTCTGCCTGCTTGTGTGCTCTCTTTCTCTCTCTCTGACAAATAAATAAATAAAATCTTCAAAAAAAAAAAAAAGAATCTTTTCTATTATTTGATTCAAGTTACAATACAATAACTCCCATTTTTCAGTTTTATTATTCTCTTCTAAAGTATTATTTTCTTCATTGTTTATCATTTTTTTCCTTTTTATATTTCTAAAAGACACAACAACCAATTTCCTATATTCCTGTTTTAACTTTCATTTAGAATTACTTTTGCGTTTCTTTTCGTTGACTTTATGTCCAAGTTACTGACCTGGCTGTAGTAAGACAATCTGTCTTGAAACCTTATTATTGCTAGCTTTAAGTCCCCAGGTAAAATCTTACAAATTCAACAGTGTGATTCACTGAGGTTTCATAACAACAATTTTTGCCTTCTATACAAAAGCCAAAAGAAGCTTTGTGGGTATAAGTTCAATGAAATGACAAAATGTGATGTAATATTTTCTCTGGGGAATCAGGCACACATTTCTCAACTATACACAAATCTGTGTAGTTGATTTCTGTTTAAAACAAAAGTGTTGTTGTTGTCATTGTTATTTGTTTACTGGATTGCTGCTATTAAATATATTTTATTGGTTGTCTAACGTATCTAAAAATATTGACTTTCAAAGTACTATATATACTATATACTATATACAAATGGACTTGGCAAAAATGAAAATTTTCACTTTATATTTTTTCAAGTATACTCTGAATTAAAAGATAGTATATAGTTCCTCATATAGCATAAAAATCAAAGTATCTTAATCAACTCAAGCAGCTTTAACAAAATGCCACAAATTGGGTTGCTTCTCAAAAACGAATTTATTCCTCATAGTTTGGGATGTTAGAAGTCTGTGATCAGGGAGAGCAGGGTAAGAACTTAGGTTGTGGTGAAGGCCCTCTTTTGAGTTACAGATAGCTGTCTATCTTCACATAGTGCAAAGAGAACTAGTTAACTCTCAGGCTTTTTCTTAAAGGGCATTTATCTTATTCATGAAAGTTCCATCCTCTTGACCTAATTACCTCCCAAAGGCCCTATCTACATCATCACATTAGGACTAGGGTTTCAACATATAAATCTGGGGGGAGGGGACATAAACATTCAGTCTATTGCAGACTACATATTAAATGATCTTTCTGTTTAAAAATAATCAAGAGGTTAAAATATCAAGACAAATTACGTCTGACCAGCATTGTACAAGCAAAATCCCATATGTTTAAAAAAATTATGCATGTGAATTATATCTGAAATTCTATGAAACAGTATAATGTGTCCTTTTTTTTCTTGAAAAGTATAAAAATTGGTTAAAGAAAGTACTTAGTGTATTCTTGTACAGAAAATCAAAATCACTCAACAAGGAGCCAAGAAATATAAATTAGAATTTTAGATCCATCAGTCATTAAATATATAAACTTGGGTCAGGCCATTACACAAGCCAATTCTGCCCATATAAATAAGGAAAAAAATAAATGAGGAAGGGGGCTTGTACAGAGCATGGTGGTCTAAACACAGAGACAGTGAAGGTATATCTACTAATAAAACATTCTAAAAATCAATTATATTTGTAGCTGATATCAAAAGCAAGAAAGAGTTGGCAATACCCTTCCCCCAAAAAAGGGAATGTTGGACCAAGCAGTGACTGAAATGAGAAGCCACAGAAACTACAAGGAGGCTTGAACCCAAAATTCAGGCCTAAAGTGTAAGAACAGTATCAAAGGTGTATGTTCTATATTTGTCTGGCATTCAAGGATGGGAATCCAAAAAATTCTTATCATTAACGCACATTTGTGGTAGCAAATAGCTGCCTCATCTGAGATGTGGATACAAAAGCACCATGTGAAGGACAGGAAACCATCCTTGTAGTGTGTGCATGGAAGATACCTCCAGACAATGGCATCCTGTTAGGTACTAAAAATAAATGAGCTACCAAGCCATAAGAAGATGTAAGGGAATCTTAAATGCATATTACTAACTTAAAGAAGCCAGTCTCGAATGGGTATATACTGTATGATTCCAACTATAGGATATTCTGGTGAGGGAAAAATACAGAGACAGTAAAAAGTCAATAGTTTCTAGGGACTGTGGGGGTGAAGAGAGATGAATAGGCTGTGAATGGAGAATATTTAGGACAGTGACAACACCTTTTATTTCCCTATAATGATGGGTACATAGCATTATGCATTTATCTAAACCCACAGAATATACAACACCAAGAGTGAACCACAATGTCAACTATGGACTTTTAGTGATTATAATGTGTCACTGTAGGTTCATCAGTTGAAACAAATTTTTGTATTCTGGTGGGGGTACAGAAAGCAAAAGGCAAGAAATAAAATAAATCTCAAAATAATCAAATAGAAAATAAGCATATAATAGTGAACATTTAAAAAAAGACAACAAGGAAATTAGTAATGGGGAAATAATAGGATGCTAAGAAGTATGCACAGTTAGAATATAAGAAAAAGAAGTAAGAGAGGTTAAAGGACTTAAATTGTTAATTTAATACCAAAAAAGTAGAACACTTATGTAATGGTTAAGATTTTCCCAGAATTAAAGAAAAGTAATTGTTGCTATATTGAAAAGCACACTGAGTAACTAGCAGGGTAAACTAGAAGGATGAAAAACAAAACAAAAACAAAAAATTGAACTATTGGTTTCTTTTTCACTATTGCTTCTTATACCATATTCCTTCTTCTAGTTTCATTTTCTTTCATGTTGAATATCTAGAGGGAAGAATTATTAGTAGTATACTCTCATTATATTTGAAATGTATTTAGTCTATCTTCACTATAATTGACAGTGTACTTGGGTATGGAATTCCAGCTTCAGTTATTTTCTTTAAGACCTTAACTAGATTATACCACTGTATTTTGGTTTCTATTATTGTGTGTGAAAAGCTGCTGTCAGCATGACTGTCATTCAATTATATGGAATCTGTCGCTCTTGAATACCTTGCAAGATGCTTCCTTACAAATCCGTGTGAGAAATTTAAAGATATAATTTAATACAAAAGAAAATTATATCTGAATATGTCAAAAATAAGAGGCAAGGATGAAAAAACATATTAATCAACCTTTATAATTATCAACAGAAAATAGTAATATATACAAATATATAAATATGAATTAAATGCCAAAAATAATACTATACAAATGGGAAAAGGACGAAGGGACAGTTCATGTTTCTTAAATTTGTGACATGGCTGAAGAAAAGGATAAATACATGAATTAGCATTATAAACATAAAAAACAGACATAAATTAAAGCAGATTTTTATTAGTGATTAGATAAAAAAGGTTAGCTTGACAAATCTAATCTATCAATGTAACTCAAATTCCCTAGTAAATTGGCATTATTAAATTGGCAATTATTTTATAATGAATATCAGACAATACGTATATATCTTCATATACAGTGAGATGGGCCACTTTACAGCCATGAGTTTACTAAAAAATAATTAAATATGATGAACGTTCCTCAACCTTGGCATTATTAGCACCTCAAGCTTGGTATTCTTTGTTGTGGGGCCTGGGTGACAACATGTATTATAAGATATGTTTGTAAGTATCCCTGAACTCTACCTACAGGATGTCAGTAGCACCCCTCAGGTTGTGACAATCAAAATCTTCACATTATGATGGCCATTAAAGAAGAAGGAGGAGGAGGAAGAAGGAGATAAGATAACAAGTGTTAGTGAGAATATAGAGAAACTAGAATATTTGTACCCTTCTTTTTTTTTAAAGATTTTATTTATTTATTTGACAGAGATCACAAGTAGGCAGTGAGGCAGGAAGAGGGGTGGGGGGGGAAGCAGGCTCCCTGCTGAGCAGAGGGGGGCTTGACATGGGGCTCGATCCCAGGACCCTGGGATCATGACCTGAGCAGAAGACAGGGGCTTTAACCCATTGAGCCACCCAGGCACCCCTATTTGTACACTTCTTATGGGATGTAAAATGGTGAAGACACTTTGATGAACACTATGGTGGTTCCTAAAAAACAGAATGACTATATGATCTAGCAATTTCACTTCTGAATATATACCAAAAGAATGGAAAGTAGGGACTTGAACAGGTATCTGTACACCCATATTGGTAAAAAGCATCATTCACAACAGCCAAAAGGTGGAAATAACATGCATGTCCATTGACAGATAAATGGATAAACAAAATGTGATAGGTTCACAGAACAGAATATTATTTGGCTTAAAAAAAGAGGGAGATTAGGATGCATGTAACAACAAGAAAAAACTGGAGCACATTATGCTAAGTAAAATAAGCCAGGAAAAAAGGGACAATTAGTGTCTGATTCTACAAGGTACTAAGAGATACTCTGAGTAGTCAAATTTATGGAGACAGAAAGTAGAATGGTGGTGTACAGGAAGTGCGGGGGCGGGTTGTGATGAGTTAGTGTTTAATGGGTATACAGTTTCAATTTAAGAAGGTTAAAAATTTTGAAGGTGAATTGTGATGATGGTTGTACCAAAGTGTGAATACTGTCAGTACCATGGAATTATACCCTTACAAATTATTAAAATAGTAAATTTTACATTTTAAATATTTTGTCAAACGCACACCAGTAAAACTTTTAGGGACCACACTAGGAAAAACAAACGAACAAACAAACTAACAAACTAAAAAAAAACCCACCAGATATTTCCAAGTACCCAAGGGGCAAGATTATCCTCCAGTGAGAACCAGTAAGGTATGATAATATCAAGTATTATAAAATATGTAGAAAAAGGGAAACACAATGTTTCAATTGCAAATTATTTCAGATTTTGGACAGATCTGGCAATATCAGGTATGTTTTTAAAAAATACTTACTCTACAAAATGGCAATTGTATTCCCAAATATACATTTTGCAGAAACTCTCACATCTGTGCCCAAGGATGAAGGGATCAAAAAATGTGATCAGTGCTGTTTGTTTAAAAAAAAAAAAAAAAAAAGCAACGACTTGAATGTTAATCAATGTAACAGTTTTGAATATATCCTAGTATATTTACGACATGGTATAAACTATATTCCTGGATAGAAGTCAGAATGTAACAAATAATGGAAACAATAGGCACCAATAGCATGTAAACTTGTAGAATGATACTATATACATATTTACAAACAAATGTAGCATGGATCTGTAAAGAAATTTATGTAGATGACACATACACATTCTGGAAAGTTTTTGCCTCAAATGGGGTAGATTGAAGAGAATAATTAAAGTAGAAATTAGGGAGCATTACACAGGAAATTTCAAAGCTGTTTTTATTATTTTATTTTTTAAATTTCAATGGTGGGCACACTGATACTTGTTATATCATTCTTATACATGTCCATACTTCTAAAATATTTCCTAAATGCATTTTAAAATGACATAAAATAAAAACTATATGTAAACAAATTCATTTCCTCATTCCTAAACTTAATGGACTGCTACAATTTTCACTTTGATATCTATTAACCTCATGAGAAGTTATAATGTACTGCATTCATTTGGGCAAATGTTATTTTATAGTTCACCTTTCATGTTTTTAAAATAATATAAGAACAAAAGCTTTCTATATGAAATAACATTTCAATATTAAAGAATCCTGTAATTATAAATATCCCCCTCAAGCTGCATTTGTCAATGGAGTTAACAGTATATTCTTAGGCAGTCTACTTGCTTAGAAAATAATACGCTGCTCCACTGATAGTTATTAGATTAAAATTAATTTAAACAAAAATTAAATAATGAGTTACTTATAAAGGGTGATGTTTCCTAACTTTTCAATCATGCAATACAAATTGCAATATGCACTGTATCTAAAGGAAGTATAAAAAGCAAGACTGGGATAGTCATGGGAGGAGTACATTTAACTTTTAAATTACATCAAATTTTCTAATATTCTGAGGTTGTTTGTGGGTTTTTTTTCCCTATACTCTGTGTTGTGAAAACTTGTATCTAGAACCTCAAAAAAAAAAATTGGTGGTTGGTGAAAATGGAAAATGAAAACAATAAAAAGGACCTTTCCCCAAGTTCAAAGACTGTAGAAATTCAGGCAGTGATTGCTTTTGACATGCATGACAGCTCATTATACTGTAGGTTCATAGAATAGAGTGATTTTAAACTTTGGTATCTTGCCATATTTCCCTCATGTTGATAAATATCAATTTTAAATTTGTCAGATGAGAAGATGTCTTGTGCACTTGGTAGGAAAAGATATCCATTTATTTTTAAATATCTCTTGCTCTAATATTAGATCATAAATTACCTGACAGTTGAAGATGGGGATGCATTTTGCTGATAGAGTTTTTGGCCAGATAAAAAAATTTTATGGAGTTTTACAATTTGAAATCCTGAAAAAGAGGTCAAAGTGATTTAAATTCTGAAAGAATGCCATTTTCAAAGTGAAGAGTCTTTTATCACCTTCATATTATCTGCCAAGAATATTTAACTTTCACTCAAATTTCAACTTTTTGCATGATGTTGAAGAGTTAGTTATCTTATTAATACTAACCGGCACTAATGATAAGATAGCATAACCAAATAATTTACTAGGTAGTGAGTTGCTCCATAAACTTAGTGAAAAGGTAAGGTAATTTATGAATACAGATATGTATAGGCACATTTCTTCTTGTTAATTTAATTTTTCATTTGGATGAATACAAGTAGATAAAGTGACACATTTTTCTTTGTCATAGGTATAAAAATATCTAGATCTCATGCACAAATGCGTAAAGAATAATCAGAGATAATATATACAGGTAATAAAAATGTAATAGGTGAAACTTGTTACCATAGAAGTGTGTTCTGAAATAAAGACTTAACTATTGTACACCTTCATGTTGAAAAGATTTTGTAATATGTAAGGACCAAAAAACCCACCAGTTCTATACTTCCCTAATGTAACTCAACCACATCTTGTCTGGCCTAAGTTTCAGAGTTTTAGGTCTTCACCTCCCTCCCAACAAATAATTTTTTCATCAGTTAATGACTTCACATTTCTTTAAAAAAAATCTAAAAGTATAGAAGTCATGCAATAACATATTTTTACCTTGTAAAAATCTACATGAAAAGTTTACCAGTTTGCCATCGTTAGGATGACTACATTTAATGAAAACCTACTAACAGAGACGCAATTGTTTAAGCACTAGGGAAAAAAAATTACTGCTCCTAATGGACAAGATCCCATTCTTCAAATGATCCAGTAGCTTCCATTCACAGAGATGTCATCAATTGCCATAAAATCAGAGCCCTAAGGTGAATGTCAAAATCTATTATACCATTTGTGGGTTTCCAAATACCTACCAAAGTACAAACAAATCAACTATGTGATAACAAAACAAGATTGTTTGACCTCTTCATATCACTGCATAGTTTTTGTAAAATTTCTCCTAAATAAAGAAAAAACAAAAAACAAAAAACAAAAACACATGTGGACAAAACAAAAAAATCACAAGTGAAAAAGGTTTTTTTGCTATAATATTTACATGCTATTTTCCTTTCTACATTATGAAATTTTTTAATTGTTGTAAAATGCACATAAAATTGACCATATTAGGCATTTTTAAATGTATACTGCAGTATGTTAAGCATATTCACATTGTGTACAAACAATTTCCAGGTCTTTTTCATCTTGCAAAACTGAAATTTCATACCCATTAAGTATCAAGTACCAATTTCTCTTTCTCCCAAGTCACTGGCAACCACCATACTACTTTCTGTTTCTCTGAACTTAACAACTTTAAGTACCTCATATAGATGGAATCTAACAATAACTGTCCTTTTGTACCTCCCTTACTTCCCCTAACATAATGTCCTCAGATTCATGAGTCTTGTAATATGCATCGAAATCTCCTTCCTTTTTAAGGCTCAATATTCTAGTGTATATATATGTCATATTTTAATTCAGACTTTGATGGACATTTGGGTTGTTTTCACTTTTTGGCTATTGTGAATAACGTTGCTACAAACATAGCTGTACAAATATCTCTTTGAGACTCTGCTTTTAATCAGTTTGGATATTCAGAAGAGAATCCTGGTGCTCCACACATTCTCCATACTCAGGGAGGGGCTGCAGGTGTCCTGCAAACCCATTGCCCCTGCTCTCCAGCAGCACATCCCCTAGACCCTGTACTCCAGGCCTACAGCTGTACCTGACCCATCACCATCTGTCTAAATCTGAGCTAAAAGTCAAAGATATCTTATCTGGAGGAAATGCATGCCATGAATTCAACATTATAATTAATATATCATGTTTCTATGTACATAAATACTTGTACTTTTTGGATAACCTTTACAAATACTTTGAAGGGGATGGGAAATGAAGTTACAAAAGGATTTATTTTTCATTTTCTTAAATCCTCTGTTACTCCACATCACCCAGAAATAAAGACTCCAACAAGAAAAACTCTAACACAACATTTTCATATGAGCATTGATTGATAGACAAAATCCAAGTAGTTAAAACTCAAAACAGACTGATACAGAGATGCATTATGATCAAACTGTTGAAAGGCAAAGATGAAGAGAGAATTCTTGAAAGCAGAAAGGGAAGAATGACTTGTTAAGTGATGCTTAGTAAGATTATCAGTGGATTTCTCAGCAGAAACTTTGTAGGCGAGAAGTCAGTGGAGTGCTATGTTAAAGAGCCAAAAGAAAAAATTGTCAGTCAAAAATTCTACTTCTGATTAAACTGCCCTTCAAGAATAAGGGAGAAATTAAGACACTTTTGGTAAATAAAAGCTACATGGCAATTCAAAGCCATTCAAAAATATGAAGTTTTCTAATAAAAGTAAATACATAGACAAGCAGTATTATTGTAGTTTTGATTTGTAGTTCCACTTTTTATTACTCTATAGGATTTAAAGGCAAAACCATAAAAATATTTATAAATCAGTGCTAATGGATACACAATTTATAAAGATAAAAGTTATAACAATAATACCATAAAGGGAGAAGGGGGCTACAAAAAAAGTAGAAATTGCTGTAACTTTAGAATAGTATATGTAGACAAAGCTAAAGACAAAGAAAATATCTATAGAATATATATAATAGAAAACGAGAACAGATTTGGAACATGTAACTACAAAAAAAAAAAATCAACCAAACACAAAGTTAGTATGAAAGGCACCAAGAGACATAAAGCTATAAGATACCCAAAACAAATAAAATGGCGATACTTAAGTCCTTATGTATCAGTAATCATTCCAAATGAATTAAACTCCGGAATCATTACTTATTATTATAAATAGTATAAACTCATGAGCAAAAAGATACAGATTGGCAGAAAAGATTATAAAAATAGAATCCACTTATTTGATGTCTACAAAAGACTCACCTTAGATTTAAGGACATGCATAGATTGAAAGTGAAAGGCTGGAAAAAAATATTCCATGTAAATATTCTCTAAATAAAAGAGAGCAGCTACAGAGGAACCAGAGAGGGAAGGACTGTAGAGGCTTCCAGGACTGCCCCTGAACAATTTACCAGAGGGTAAACTTTGCAAACTCCGAACATTATCTGGAGTGTCCAGGGCTGATGTCTTTGGGTGGTGATTGTTGCTGAAACTCTTTAGGATGTAATGAAACACTCCAGGGATTTGTCAACTCTTTCAAGTCTGTAATATAGTCTTACATCAATCTTCGTCTTTAAAAGTAATTTATCCATATATTTACTATCAGTAGAAGATCTCACTCTATGCCATTCAGATGTTGTCAGTTCCTATAACGGAGGAACACAATCCATCCATTATTTCAACAGCAAGTAGTTTCTGTTCTCCCCTCACCTTGCCTGAGGCTGCCTGCAATCCACTAGAGGCCAATTATTAATTCTTCAGAAAAGAAACATCTAAGAAATGTAGCCTTAGAACTTCAAAATAGAGAGTTGTGCCAAGGATTCTAAGAATCGGGATCTCCAGCACTCTGTCATTGCAAAAGCAGATGAATTCTTGACGGGCAGACTAGAAACTCAAAGGCAGCAAAACAAGCAGATGATTGTGAGTATTAGCCTACTGACCCCAAACTGTCAGACAGGAACTAATGATATACAACTGAGTGAGAGGTATCAGAAAGTGTTTATTTTCATTGTTTTCTTTGGGTTCTGTTGGATACTTCTTTTGAAATTCTATATACTGTTTTATATCATGAAGTCTTATTCTTTATTCTGGGTTTATTTTTAACTCTCAATTTAACATAACACTTGAAAAGAATGGTTGAAATGATGGTTTTAACAATCCGTAATCTACGTACTTGCTCTTTTTGCTGCTCCAAATATGTTTCAGAAATCTACTCATGAGAGATGATACAAAGCATTATTAGTTGTACCAGCTTCAAATTGTAAAGAACAGAAGATCCTAGCCCAGAAAGTAGCAGAACGTATACAGGGTTTATCTGTAAAATGTAATGAACTATTTGGAAAACCTAGTGAGATTTGCAAAAATTCCAAAATGATTTACCCAATATAATGAAACTGCATCTTTACTGAGCTAGATATGAATTAGAGCCCAGTACTGATTACAAAGTCATAAATAAGAAGACCAGTTATATATAACAAGAGTCATTGGCTCTAAAATTATCTTTGGATATATTCTCTCTAATCCAGTGAAAGGAGCCTCAGGTGTATCCCATTGGGTATCATCTCCCCTGCCTTCCCGCCTCTCAGAGTTTCATGAATAAAAATCTTGAATGTTACTTTTTTTTTTAAGTTCTCTTCTCCTGCCTAGTATTATTGCTGTTTGTATTAAAGCTTTACTTGCTTTTGCTAAATTGTTATGTGCTTTTACTCAGACTGAAAGTGTCAAAAAAAATGGGTCAAATGGTAAAGACTGGCCATGTCGCAATATATTTTAAGATTTAAGATTCTTAGACTTTTCTTAAAAAATTATCATTTCTTAAAATTGTGCTTGCATACACACAAAAAGTTAGTGAAAAACATTAATGCATTCACCTAATTGGTCATACTACTTACAGCCACATTCATAACTAGTAGAACATGACAAAAGATTGGGACGCCTGAGTGGCTCAGTTGGTTAGGTGACTGCCTTTGGCTCAGGTTGTGATTCTGGAGTTCCGGGATCAAGTCTAGCATCGGGCTCCCTGGTTGGCAGGGAATCTGCTTCTCCCTCTGACCCTCACACCCTCTTGCTCTTGCTCTCTCTCTCTCAAATAAATAAATGAAATCTTTAAAAAAAAAAAAAAGAAAGAAAATGACAAAAGATTTATTTATTTTTTAATTTTTTTTTCAGAAAATACATGCTGTGTTTGACCATATTTCCAGCACACAGATCAACAGTCATTTTAGATAAATTTAGATTTTAAGTTGCTTGTATCACTAAAATACACACAATTTATATTGCACTAAATGTGTGTCTTTCATAGATTTACAAATTGAAATATTTTGATGATAGAACTTTTTAAAACTGCATACACCATTTCTCTTCATAGAAACATACATTAATTTTATTGAAAAACAATTAATTTAAATTTTAGTTCTTTTCTCAGTTCATTAATTTTTTTATACATCAATCAAGTTTCTCAAACTTGTTTATCTAATACAGGCATAAAGGCATTTAATTTGAACTTCTTTGTAAAAACAAGTTTTTATATAAACAAATGCAAAATGCTCTTCCCTTCAAAAACTGTATGCTCTTTTCCACTTTTTTTTCCTAATTTAAAAAATATCCAGAGAGGTAAATAAACCATGAGAGCTCTTACTGATAGAGAACAAACTGAGGATTGATAGAGGAAGGTGGGCCCAGGGATGGGCTATATGGGTGATGGGTATTAAGGAGGGCATTTTTGTGATGAGCACTGGTGTTGTATGTATATAAGTGATAAATCACTGAATTCTAATCCAGAAGCTAATATTGCACTGTATGTTAACTAAGCAAAATTTAAATTAAAAAGAAATAAAAATAAAAAATATCCTACTGGCCCAATATGATATTTATAGTTTTTATAAAAAAAGGCAAGCCAAGGAGATTTTACTTTAACTTCACTATAGAAAATAGAATCCAATTGTGATAATAAATACTATTTGTTACTGTGGCTTAAATTTAAGAACATGTAAGGATTGGTGCAAATGATGGGAAAATAGAGAGCATGAGCTATGTCCAGAGGACACGGTCATTCATTGCTAGGATTACACTGATTCCTGCCTTTCAGTAGGAATTCAGACCTACTGTTGCCAGATATATCACTTTCTTCAAGAACATTACACAATTTTGTTTTATATGGCATAAGCCAGTTTTAATAATTTGATTCCAAAGTGTACATAACTCCAAATTATCAGTAAGAGACCTTACATATATGAAACCAAGAATAATCTTACCCCCTTTGGTGTAGCTATTTCTAAAATCCCAATGAGTCAGGTGTGCTAGGAAGAGAAACCTCAAGCACCATTCTGTTTTCAGTGGTATTATAACTATTTGATGCCACTGAACTTGTAACTGTGGCAAGATACATGTCCAAGAAGCAGATATCATTCTCCTGAGACATTTTCTGGCTAAAAAAAGGATTCCTGTATTGAATGTAGATCCTCCAATATAACTCAGGGACAGCATAAATTAGGCTAGTAAGTAGGTAAGAACTAAGTCTAGGCTGTAACGGAACTCATAAAATACATTTCAATTTATTTAGAGTCAGAAGAAAGAAATCACATGAGGGGGGCTGTGATTCATTTCTCTCCAGATTATTAAGAGAATATTCCAGTAGAAAATAAACCAGCAGGAGATGTAGTAGATGTGGTCTAATCTCCTTGTAAACCTACTTATCATAGAACTTTCCGTAAATAGATTAATGGTATTTGCTAGGAACAGATTACTAACCGTGCATTGCTCTGAGCAAAATGATCCTAGTTTAGTAGTGGTTATAGCACACAAACCTGGAATCTATGGATTTATAAGGCATGGCTCTTTGATCAACGACATGTGTTCTCTGCAGTGTAAGATTATCCACCTAGCTCACTTGGAGGTTTCATCTACTCCAAGTCAAAAATCCTTGAAACAGAAGGAGCTGGGTAACTGTCCTGTTTTTTGTTGCTGTTTGTTTTGGTTTTTTGTTTGTACCAAATTTCATATTGTTTGACTCTGCCCCTTGATTCTCTGCATGCATAAAATTATTAAAAAGGCTAGATTCTAGGATTAAGGACTCTGATTCATGTGAGTCTTAATTTGACAATTCAATTGTTCATGTTGGCACAGTGACCACTTTCCCAGGTGGCTCAGAGTTTATGGATATAAATACATGTTTAAATCATCAAAGTTACAGCACCAGTGTCTACCAAAATATATATATCTTTTCCCCTGATTTCTTACTTAAATTAATTCCTATTTGGTGAGACATAATGGCTGTAAGGTTATGTAGTGAAGCATTAAAAATAAGATTATGTGCCTTAAAAAATGAAGAATAATGAAATATCTGAAGTAGAGTGGGATTTGAAAATGGGGGGATAAAAATCCCTGCTCAAAACCATACACTATCCCCTTAGAATAATATAAAAACTGATTTTTGAAAGCTCAGGAAATTCTTCGGGTGCCAAGTCGGCTAAGCATCTGCCTTCTGCTCTGGTTGTGGTCCTGGGGTCCTGGAATCAACCTCTGCCTGGGCTCTCTGCTCAGGGGAAGTCTGCTTCTCCCTCTCCCTCTGTACCTCCTGTCTGCTCATACTATCTCTCTCTCTCTCTCTCTCTCTCAAATAGGTAAATAACATCTTAAAAAGAAAAATAAACCCTCGCTAGTCAACAGGATACACTCTTAATTTAAGGGTAGAAATTTTGTTAATAGTAGCGTTAAGGAAAAATTGCATTTTGTCATTGAGAACATGCTCTAAAGTGAATGGTCCTGTGTGTTGTCTGTGAGTGTGTGTGAGTGTGTGTGTGTGTGTGTGTGTGTGTGGATGAGTGTATGGGCTGAACCACACCCTTAAATCAAATGGGACACTTCAAGCTTAAAGTCAGTAGTGTTTACTAGCTTTTGGAATGAGAAGGATTGTATTCATCTTTCATTATATTAAAACTATTCATCTGATTAAGTTCTGTGCTAATGAACATGTTGTCTTAGGAAACCTGAAGTAGTAAAAGATCACAGAGTATATGGTCATTATATGATGATTTACATTCCATAAAACTTAGAAAGGAGTTGTCAAAAGTAATCAATAACTTCAGTGAAGGAATCTTTGAAATTATGAGAATTTAGTTTCAAACGTTTTGTATTAGGCAACACATGAATAAAATAAAATAAAACAAAACTGAGGAGAAAACTATTTAATCTATCATTCAAGTAGCAAGTTTTATTTAAAGAAAAATAGAACTTCTAACTTCTAATATGCCAGCAATTACAAATTATGATAGATACATTTATAATAAAGTAGTTAAGTTAGCAAAATATACCTCTACTCTTAACTACTTTGAAGTATATCTGAATTTTCTATTAAGTATTTTACAAGGTCATTGTGTGAAAAAAATAAAAAAGAGCATTGTAAGCAATGTTTAAGGGATATGTATTACTTAATTATTCCAACTGTACATAAATATGAATTACATGGACCTTTTCAATGAACCTAACAAAAGGCTTAACAATAAAAATATTTTAAATCTTTCTGCTTCTTATTAACAAACATTAAGTAGCCTGCCATGTAAGGTAACTACACAGATGTTCTGAGGTAATTAAATTTAAGAAGCTATTAACAAATAAAGTGTCTATTCATTTTCAAGTAACCATTAACTACTTAGTGGAAGAGTAATAAATTTTAGACATTAAAATAAATCTCTGTTAAATTGGGCAATCCATTATAATTACCTTTATAAAAGCTTTTTGATATTAAAGAGTAAATTACATTCTTATAAGCTATTTTCAATTTTTCTCCAATTGAAAAATAATTAAAATCAAATTGAAAACAAAATAATAATAAAAGAGATAATAATAATAATAAATATTTACTGTGTTGTAATATGCCCGGCACTATAAATACTGTTCATTTGTTATCTCTGCAATCATTACTCTCTCTGAAGCACTATTATCCTAATAACAACAAAGAGCACAAGTACATGTATTATACTATTCAGTCTTCAGGACCTCTATATAATAGATAGTATTATTTTGCTCATTTTATTCATTATTTTTTGTATATGTAATAATTTATTTTATTAATTTTATTGAAGTATAATAAACACACAATGTTGTTTTCATTTCAGGTATACAATATAATAATTCAACAATTCTATCCTTTTCTCAATGCTCACCACAAAAAATATACTCTTAATCCCCTTGACTTATTTTGTCCACCCTCCCACCCACTCGCCCTCTGGCAACCATTATTTTATTCTATTTAAGAGTCTGGTTTTTTTGGGGGGGGGCACCTGGGTGGCTTAGTCGGTTAAGTGTCTGATTCTTGATCTCAGCTCAGGTCTTGACATCAAGGTCGTGAATTCAAGCCCTGAACTGGGCTCTACACCCAATTTAAAAGTTTAAAAAAAAATTGTTTTTTTCTTTCTCTCTTTTTTCTTTGCTCCTCTGTTTTGTTTCTTACATTCCACATATGAATGAAATCATATGGTATTTGTCTTTCTCTGGCTGACTTATTTCACTTAGCATTATACTCTCTAGGTCCATCCATGTTATTGCAAATGGCAAGACCTCTTCTCTTTTAATGGCTCAGTAATAGTCCATTGAATATATTTACCACCTCTGCTTTATCCATCCATCTACTGATGGACAACTGGGTTGCTACCACATCTTGACTATTATAAATAATGCTTCAATAAACATAGTCCCATGTATATCCTTTCAAATCAGTGTTTTCATTTTCTTGGATAAACACCCAGTAGTAGAATTACTAGATCATAGGGTAATTCTATCCTCAGGTAGGAAAAGCAAAAGCAAAAACAAATGAACTACTGGGATTACACAAAAATAAAAAGCTTTCACATAGTAAAGGAAACTATCAACAAAACTAAAAGGCAATCCTACTGAATGGGAGAAGATAATCGTAAATGGTATATCTGATAAGGGGTTAATTATGCAAAATATATAAAGAACTTATACAACTCAACAGCAATTAATTAACTAATTAATTAAAATGGGCAAAGAACCCTGAATACTTTTTTTTTCAAAGAAGACATACAGATGGCCAATAGACACATGAAAAGATCCTCAACGTCACTAATCATCAGGGAAATGCAAATCAAAACCACAATGAACAAACACTTTACACCTGTCAGAGAGCTAGAATTAAAAAAACAAGAAACAACGAGTGTTGGTGAGCATGTGGAAAAAAAGCAACCCTTATATACTGTTGGTGGAAATACAGATTTGTGCAGCCACTTCTTTGACTCCTTCAAAACTAGTTCTGCTGAGGTTTTACAGAATACAAATGTCTGGCTAAGGCTAGGGTCCTAATCAGGTTATTATGGTTCAAATCCTTCTCTGCCATTTTCTCACTATTGATGTTGGGTAGCTTAATCATGTATCTAGAAGGGTTTCTTCATCAGGCAGAGCTAGGCCTCCTAATTACAGAAGACTGCAATCACTCGGGGCCAGTCTTGCCCTCTCCCCATGGTTTTCATTGGGCAGCATTTTGTTTTTGTCCCTCTAGGAAACCTTAACTAGCACTACCTTAAAAGCCAAGAGACAAAGTGACCATATTTTCCTGCCCATATTCCTCTGAAGCTCCATGTTTCCTCACTATCAACTGGCTCTGTATATGTGAGTATTGAATTGGTGGGTCTCTCCTCTAGCAAACCACAAAAATGGTGTCAGGAGCAAGGAACTCCTTATCTACTTGCATTTGCATGAGGAAGAGGTTATTCAAGATAGCATTTACAATATAGAAGGAAAATTTGCTTTATTATTATTATTTTTTTAATCTTGTTTATTTATTTGTCAGATTGAGAGAGAGAGAGAGTGCACAAGCAGGCAGAGTGGCAGGCAGAGGTGGAGAGAGAAGCAGACTCCCTGCCGGGCAAGGAGCCCGATGATGCAGGACTCAATCCCAGGACCCTGGGATCAATGACCTGAGCCAAAGGCAGCGGCTTAACCCACTGAGCCATGCAGGTGTCCCGGAAAATTTTCTTTAAAGTAATTTCCCATTTCCAACAATATACTTAAAACTATTAGCACATTTTCAGTGCAGTGTTCTTAAAACTATGGGAAACATTCTGTTATACACACATATATATTTGAAAAATGAAAAACAAGAAGAGTGATTAAAAGAATTCCTGTAAATGGCTGAATCTTATTGCATTTTCATCTTGTCTGCATTTATATTTTAATTTAGAATGAATTACAGATGTTTAAAAATGTGTAATACATGTATATATGTATACTGTAGGGTAAAGACTGGATTTGCTCAGTTATGAAAGTGAGCAATGAATATTTTATTTAATTATATGAACTTAGCGAAATAACATTGGAAATCTTTTCTGTTTTCTTCATTTTTCCACTCCAGTTTAGTCACTGACTTGCTATACATTTAAATTTATATTTATATCCCATGCTTAAAGCATTTCAGTGGTTCCAAAAATACTTAAAAACTAAAGTTGTCTACATTTTTTAAATTTCAAGAATCTTCTCACTTTTTCTTATATAAAAAAATTTACAGTATATATATGAAATATGCATTACATATATAACACATTATATACTTCAATATTATATTTGTAATGTATAAAATATATAAAAATATAATATTTAAATTCACATTTTATTAACATACTTTTCTTACTCTTAATTCTCCAAACTTTTAACTAATTCCTCTTATATTACCAACATTAATTTATTTTTCAAAATCAGCTCACATCCTAGTTATATTAATATATTTATTATTGCAACCAAAATGGATTATTAACTTATATCTAGATTTTTATAAGGACAAATAAATACTTCAATTTGTTAAAAACTATTCTTTAATTATTTTAGTATGTTTTCTATAGTTGAGCTTCCTAAATAAATTGAAAATTTCTTGAGAAAAGCAGTCATATTTTATAACTTTGTTTCTCCTATAATATCTACAAAATACCATTATAAACTTGAGATCATTAAAACAAATTAAACTACTTAGTTAAACTTATTAAACTTGTTAGTTGAATTTAACAATACATAATTAAAAGTTCATTAGTACTTTAGAGGGAGGGATATAATATCCTTGAATTAAAGACATCAATGTTATAAATTAAAAACATTACTATTTTCATCTAAAGAAATGGATTATTCCTTGGAAAAATGTAACCATCACCATCAAAACCAATGCTACCCATTTGCCTGGGTTCAATTGGCTGGGTTTCTTTTGTGAGTTTCCAAAAATAAAAAAGTGAAAAATAATAGAATATGGTTGACAGACTTAAAATATGCTATAAACATGTGTGCCAACGTTTGGGGGATAAACTAAAGTCCATAGTGCTACATATTTAATAAGAGCCTTTGAGTAGTCAGAAAGATGTCTCATGTTAGTCAGGTATAACATATTTCAAAGCCACCATGAAAGCATGAGAGAAACTGCCCTAAAGTGTCTGAGGTGTGCCAACAAATGGCTGTTTATTAACATATGCAGTTCAATTAAAAAAATTACATTAAAATATACATTATACTTTGATTTTGATGGAGGGAAGGAAATACTGCTATTTCTAACACTAAATCTGAATTTTCTGCAGATTCCCTATAAATCACTGGTAAAGGACCTGCCCATATTTGTGAAATGTTTTGTCAAGTATCTTTGGGAGTCCAATTTAAAATCTAGCTAAAATATTTTGATTGGGTTTAGCATCAAGTGCAATTAGGTGTGTAAATGAAGATAGTTCTAAGCTTCAGGAACATATCTAGGTTTTATATTGTTATGCCCATTTCTTCTTAGCTTAGAAAACTCATTATGTAATATTTATATTTATAATATTATATGGTTATATATATTTCATGAAATCCACTTTTACTGTATAAGCTAATTTAATTAATATAGTGACTAATTTCTTTATAGCTATATTCTTGAGGTTTCTGTCTTTTCCAAGGATAACAGGCAATTCACATGTGATCTTCTTAGTTAATGAACTTTCAGAAGCTAAGACCAATTTTTTGTGAAACATGAAATTAATTTTAATCCAGTTCTGTAATTTATTCATTTTTTAAAAATATAATTTATTTATTTGAGAGAGAGAGTAAGAAAGCACGAGAGTGGGGTGAGGGACAGAGGAAGAAGCAGACTCCCTGCTGATCAGGGAGCCTGATGTGGGACTTGATCCCAGGACTCTGGGATCATGACCCGAGCCAAAGGCAGATGCTTTACTAACTGAGCCACCCAGATGTCCCAATTTATCATTATTAACAGATATTAATACACTGGATAAATATTCTAATTTTCAAATCAGTGATTCAAAGTGTTTCTGTAGCATTAGAATGGTCCAGATAAGATTTGAATCTTATCTCAACATTCTTGATTTCATGGATGGTTTAAATATGTTTTAAGTTCAAATGTTTAGAAAATCCCTGAGTAATAAATCTACAGATACATTCCCTGTGAAATGCTGCAAACTTTTAATATCTATAAATATATTTAATAGTGAATTTCTACTTTTGCACTGATCATTTGTAAGTACATTGAAGAATTAAATATTTAGGATTAAGGTATATTTTGGAAACAGATAAGATAAGAAAGAATGAGAGAAGAAAGAATGTTTAATAGGGAATTTCATTATTTTTTTAAGTTTTTACATTAATCCCAGTTAACATACAGTGTTGTATTAGTTTCAAGAAAAATATAGAAATTTCATTATTCATAAATAAGATTTCATGATTATCCTTCCTTCTCCACTAGAATTCATTAATACTTGGATTTTCCCCTTAAATTATTATTTTTTCTTAAACTCCTAGAAAATCTTTTCTTTGGGAAAATGTGGCTGTCCTAGAAAATCTTTTCTTTGGGAAAATGTGGCTGTCAATACTTCAACTTCATGTGATACTATAAATATAATGCAAATTGAGCATCTTTTTAGTTTTTTTAATATAACTGCAAATCAAAGAAGAAACTTAGAATGTCATCTCAGCAAACCGTGTCCAAGAAATTATGTATTTGATGGATTATCACAAAATTGTGTCCATATTCAATTAGTAATGTTACCACAAATAAAGTCAATTTATTATGTAAATATAAGGTATGACATACGAATTTTATGTTTTTTTTTCTAACCATCTAAGATAAGCTTACTAAGATTAAACAAATACTCTCTGTCAATTATGTGGTTAAGATATCATTCTTAAGTCTTTATTTCTAATTGTTTTCTGGCAAATTAAAGGTACCCACATTTTTGACATTCCTTCCATCAAAAGACTGGGCTTATATCTTACACAAGTTCTATTTCCCAATGAAATGAGGTAATATAATGAAAAATGGTGAATTATTATCATAGTTTGGGCAACTATAACAAAATACCACAACCTGGGTGGTTTGTTAACAACAGAATTTATTTCCCACAGTTCTGGAAGTCTGAGATCAAGGTGTCAACATGTTTGGGTCCTCAGAAGAGCCCTTTTCTGGTGGTAGCAGGCAGCTGACTTTTGTTGTGTCCGTACATGGTAGAACAGAGTTATATAGTGATCTGGCCTCTTCTTAAAAGGGCACTAGTACCTTCATGAGGCTCAAAGGCCACACATTTAAATGCTACCACACTGGGATAAATGTTTCAACATTTGAATTTTGGGAGTACACAAACATTCAGTCCATTGAAATGATACTAAGGATTTTAAAAGATGAGGAGCAAGCGACTAATCATATACTGCTGGTGGAAATGCTCAAACACACACACTCTTTGCCACTAACTACTAAAACATAATACACATGTAATCTGTGATACACAATTCCATGTCTAGTATATACCCAAAAAGTAATGCAAACCATGTTTACAAAAATTATGCGTAAAAGTGTTCATCATTTAATTTATAACAGCCAAAAATTAAAAAAAATTTCCAGACAACAACAAAAGGGATAAATTATGGTATGATCACACAGTGGAATATTATATAACACTGAAAATGAATTATCTATCACCATAGACAACAGTATGATCAGAGCTCACAAATACAAGGGAGCAAAATAAACAATGAGGTATATAAATTTATATAAAATTCAAAAGTAAGCAAAACAAGTATATAGCTTAAGAAATCAGAATACTTGTTACGCTTATAGGGGTATGGAGACTAAAAAGGAACTCGAGACTTCTGGATCATTGATAATATTTATAAATTTGCCTACTGTTTACATCAGTAGTTTGTGAAGATTCAGCAAGCTGTATACTCATATGTGTCTTTTTTTTTTCTTTTTAAAGATTTTATTTATTTATTTGACAGAGTGAGAAAGCATAAGCAAGCAGAGCAGCAGGGGGAGAGGGAGAAGTAGGCTCCCCACTGAGCAGGGAGCCCGATGCGGGGCTTGATCCCAGGACTCTGGGATCATGATCTGAGCTGAAAGCAGTCATGTAACCAAGTGAGCCACCCAGACACCCCTCATATGTGTCTTTTAATATTGACACTCTGAATGTTATGTTTCAGTATTTTTTTTAATTTAGATTATAAGGTCTCCATGTCCTTTGCTTCTCTTAGAATAATCAGGTATAAGTCATAGGTATTTATTCACCTCACATTTCAGAAGGTGGGGAACCTGGGTGGCTCATTTGGTTATGTATCCAACCTTTGATTTCTGCTCAGGGCATGGTCTCAGGTCATGAGATCAAGCCATGTGTTGGGCTCTGCACTCAGTGCAGAGTCTGCTTGTCCCTTTCCCTCTCCCTGCTTGCATGCATGACCTCTCTCACTCTCTCTCTCTAAAACGAGTAAACAAACAAAGTCCTTTTAAAAAAATTTCAGAAGGCAATATCTGTTCAAATATGACTTATTAACCATCTATTTTATAGCTCTTGGTTGCAGGAGCAAAAGAAAAAAAAAACTATGAAAAAGACCAAATTTGTTTCAACAACTATTTTAAAAAGATTTCCTGCATTTCTAAAAAATGAATAGCAATGACAATAAGAGGAGTAATGGTTAGTATTTATTAAGCTCTAATAGTTGGTAGATATTATATTATGTTCTTTATATCAGTTAGCTCATTTAATTCTCAAAAGAGCTCAAAACAGCTGACATTAACAATTTTTGATGATAAAAATCACATTTGAGGTAACATGCTACCAAAAACTCTTTTACATTTGTTTTGAATTACCCATTTATATCTTCATTTTTATTATGTTGGTAAGTGGTTCATGGTATAAATTTAAGAAATATTGTAGTTATTACTTAGTTGTTTTTAGGGACAACCCCCAGTGTTTCTGAATGCATTAAAGTGATTCGGGATATGTTTCCCCACACATGAAGTAAAAGAAGCGAATTAATTAGATAGAAGGGTTGAAATGCTAGCTAACCTCCAAGAAGGCCCTAAATGATATGCATCTTCAAGTACCCTTTCTCTTTTCTTGAGTATGAAGTGAACTTATTAACTTGAACAGAATATGGCAGATGGGATGGAATTAGATTGTAGCTTCCTTTGTGGGCACATAAAACACCCTTGGATGTTTTCTTAGCTTGCTTAGCTTAGCTAAGAAATCAGACCCCATGTTATGAGGCCTCCACATTAAGAAGCCCATGTGGCAAGAAAACAAGTCCTGGCAAAAACACATGGATAGACATGGACTCAGATCACTGCCCACCTCTCCAACTGAATTTCCAGATAAAACCACAACCCCAGGCAACAACTTGTCAGTAAGGTAAATATATGAAAGCACTACAGCAAAGGCACTTAGCTAGCTGCCCCTGATTCTTGACCCTATATCACATAAACTGTGAAAAACAAAGATTTTCTGGAAATTTGTTATATAATAATATGTAACCAATATAGGTTTTGGAACCAATAGGTATCAGTAACAACACCTAAAATATGGAAGTGGATTTGGGATGCAACGATAAACTTTTAGAAAAGAGTTTGTAAAAAAGAAAGATGCCTAGAACACACCATGGATGAAGCAATGAACTTTTAGAAAAGTGTTTGCAAAAAAGTAAAAATGACTAGAACATGGCATGGAATTTTAGACTTGAAGAAGTTGCTGATGAGTGCTTAAAGGACAGTGACGCCTATCCTACTGAAATGGCAGAAGTGAGAATTCTTGTTACGCAGTGGCATAACATTTAAATGGAGTATAGCAAATGTGCCTAATGAACTCTATCTAATATTTTAACCAGAGCCTTGAAGATGTCACCTGTTTCTTGCTTCATATAGTAAAATGTGAGAGAAGAAATAGATTGAAGAAAAAACTATTAAATAAAATTTCAAGAATTTTGAAAATCCTCAGCCCCTTCAAAGGTGCTTGATACTAAAATAAAGAAATAACTTCCAACAAATTACTTCCAAGCAAAATTCACATCCAGGATTCTGTAATAAAAACATGGTCTAGGGACGCCTGGGTGGCTCAGTTGGTTAAGCAGCTGCCTTCGGCTCAGGTCATGATCCTAGTGTCCTGGGATCGAGTCCCGCATCGGGCTCCTTGCCCAGCAGGGAGCCTGCTTCTCCCTCTGCCTCTGTCTGCCTGTGCTCTCTCTCTCTGACAAAAAAATAAATAAAATCTTTAAAAAAAAAAAACAAAACATGGTCTAAATATGAGGTCAAAGACAAAAACCCTTAGAGATTTTAAATGTAAACATCACAGATCCATTCAATTAAATAGTAGGGCTTCCAAGAAAAATAAGCATATTTTCCCTCAGTAGAAGGTCAAGTTGGAAAGCAGTTTATTTTGAAAAATCTGCAGGTGAGTCTTTTGTCTAACTCATAGGCTCCAAGAGGATTCCCAGAAGATCCACACACTTCCTAAATGAGTTACATATGCAGAAACATCACCAGCATTTACTTAGGGAAGACAGAAACATTATAGAATCAAGAAAGTCCTTTGGATCCTCTTAGTCATACTGGCAGGAAGCAGGCTGAAATTACTATTTAGCAGCACACACAAACAAGAAGCGAGCGAAGGGAAGGATAATAATCAAAGGGCAAGGGGTCCCTGGGTGGCTCAGTGGGTTAAGCCTCTGCCTTCGGCTCAGGTCGTGGTCTCAGGGTCCTGGGGTCAAGTCCCACATCGGGCTCTCTGCTCAGCCGGGAGCCTGCTTCACCCCCTCTCTCTGCCTGCTGCTCTGCCTACTTGTGATTTCTCTCTCTCTGTCAAGTAAATAATTAAAATCTTAGAAGATAATAATAATAATAATCAGAAGGCAGAAGATTCCAAAGGGTGACACAAAAGCAATGGAGAATGATTCCAGGAACTTGTAACCTAATCAGGAAACTTCTAAAATTTGCCTAACTATATAGCAAAACCAATTAAGGGGCAGCGACGCCTTTGTTCTTCCAATTGTTCCCATTTTTAAATAAGAATGTCTATAGCGGTTATCCTCTATCCCATCATTACTACTGAGTGTGTATGAGAAGCAGATAACTTGCCTCCTTAATTTCATAGGTAGAGATCAAGTAGAACAATATTTAAGAAGCACTTAAGGAACCAGGGAGCCTCCTTCATACCATAGGGAACATAAGATTCCAGACTTTAAGGAGATGCTTTTTGAAAAACTTCGAAAGGTATGAATGTATTTTGCATAAAGGAAGGGTTTCATTCATTGCATGAATCCTGGGTGACACAGGCTAGGCAGTGGTAGCTATTCTCAAAAATAGCCCTCAATTCTCCTACCTCTGATATTTACCGCCTTGCGTAATTATACCCCCTTTATTTTTATTCAGATATTGTACATTAATTAATATGCTGTCATTTTAGTAATAGAGGATACTGGACAGTGTTGGAAATATTTAAGAAGATGGGGAAAAAAAACGGAAAAGAAAGAAAATAAATGAAAAGTTTATCCCTAAATTTACCATAGGAAGATGTTTCACATATTGCCTGCCATTCAGTTAGGTGTCATTTTTTTTTTTACTTTTTTTTAATCTTTATTTTTATTTATTTGACAGAGAGAAACACACTGAAAGAGGGAACACAGGCAGGGGGAGTGGGTGAGGGAGAAGCAGGCTTCCCGCTGAGCAGGGAGCCCAATGCGGGGCTCGATCCCAGAACTCTGGGATCCTGACCTGAGCCAAAGGCAGACACTTAACTACTGAGTCACCCAGGTGCCCCTGTCATTTTCTTTTTTTAAAATGGTCATAAAACATTCACAAAATGGTAGTAAACATTTCATATTTCATCAAATTTCAGGCAATTGTGTGTAATTGTAAGTAATTCCATAGATACCATAGTAGTGCATAATGATGTATTTTCTATAGTTAAAATTTTATTTATATATAGATATGAGATGTGAACTCAAAACAGCATCATTTGGTCTAATGCTGTTAATATATTGACATTTTTGATTCAAATCAATCCCTTATCACTAAGTACATAGGAATGTATGAAATTATTCAATTAGTAAATTATTGTTAGAACATAATAATGAAATGCCATGACTGATATCATTCAAATATATTGTAAATGCTCTTTCCGAAGTAATTACCTACCAGTCCACACCTTCTATTGATGATCCTGCCACTCTTCACACTATTTGACACATATTCCTTTTAAATTTGTTTTCAAATTACTTGTTGAAATGCCTTCAATTTTCTCATGCTTTCCCAATGAGAAAATATATTTAATTTCTGGAAATGTGCCCAAGGCATTATGGGAAAAGGCTGGCTTATCAAATTAAGTAATATAATTTTATTAATATTATTTGTCTTTAAATACAGATAATTTTAATATGTCTCGAAAACTTCTATGAGCTAAATTCAAAATGAGAAAAAATGAGGTTTCAACAAGAAAAGCTTCATTAAAACATGGCTTATTCTTTCAAAGTTAACAGTGGAAAGTTCAATATTCATTTGAGTCTGTAAGCTTGGTATGCTTATAAAAATAATCCGTCACAATATAATCACATCTAATACATTTCACTAATTGTGTCTTTATGGTTTAATAGAGTTATTTTTTTCCCCCAAAAGCATTCAACTTAGACAACATTAATGAGATCAGACTTAATTTGCAATAGACTCAGTGAAATGAAAAATTAGGTTAGCTTGATTTAACACAATTGGTCAAAAGGCCAAAGTAAATTCTTCTTTTAAAAGATGAATTCAGTGTCTCTATCCTGTCCTCTTTACACTTGATACACTTGTAGTTTGTTCCAACAATTAAGTATTTAGTTATTACAGCTTTGTATGCCTCTCTGATGACGTTAACTAGCTATGACCTTGGGCAAGTTGTCTTATCTTTCTGTGACTTAGTTTCTTATTCTGTGCAATAGAAATAATATTTACTTTGTGTTACTTTTGAAAGGATTAAAATAAGTGACGCTATCATAAGGCTTAGTGGAGTGCTTCCCACATAAGCATCTTAATCATATTTAGACATATCATAATCATTTTTCTATTTAACTATTTTCTTAATTATCCTGCCCCCTCCCATCTTTTTCTCTCATCTTCTTAG
This sequence comes from Mellivora capensis, assembly GCA_004024625.1. Lineage (NCBI taxonomy): Eukaryota > Metazoa > Chordata > Mammalia > Carnivora > Mustelidae > Mellivora > Mellivora capensis. The sequence goes on along the minus strand of PISX010008720.1, from coordinate 34,284 downwards.
GCCTAATGTTTTATAATACCATTTGCCAATGTCCATGTCCATTTCCCATTGTTGTCCTAGTTTTACTTTAGATATGTTTATGAATTCAATTTATGCACAGTCATATTTCACAGACTGAAAACCCAGTTTGTCTTTTTCAGGTTTTTTTTTTAATATCTAAAGCTGATTTATTGAATAAGCTAGAGTAGTAAGCTAGCAGAAGTCAACTTTATTTTTTATTGTTCTCATTCTCAAGTTGTTCTTCAAATTATCTTTCCCTGACTCAAAAGCTCAGGCTTATCTCTTAGTTTTTCTACTTACCTTCATTTACTAACAAGCCATTTGGTTCTCCAATACTAAAGAGCACCATCAAGTATAATATCAAAGCCTCAATTTTTTCTTCAGTTTAAGCTTTTTCTCTACACTGACATAATTTCACCTGGACTTAGTTTTATGCCTGCAGTGAAAACAGGGTGGGACCTGAAAAGATTATTGTATTTATTGGACTTTTGCTTTTATTCTACCTCCTCATTTACTTTTAGTCTCTAGATTCTAGAATGGTAACAGGAAGTAGAGGAAAGGAGGGGCGAGGAGGCTGGTTAAAATCTGATCTCGGAGTCTTCTAGGTGTTCTGCTTCATGGGATTGCTCTGTAATTTTTTTAAAGGCCTTTTTGAGAACCTTCCAGTGCATTTCTTTCTGATACAAGTGGTTTGGTTTCTTACTGATCACTTTTCCTAAAACACTCCCCAATAGTGTTTTTGATACAAGGGTGACTCACACTGGCACTGGATTCACTTGGGTTGGAATATTTTCAAGATAAATCAAATTTAGCTACCCTCCATAAGGTCCACACCTGAATCTTGAGAAGATCTGACAAAATCTGGGAGGTCAAGTTGCTCTCTCTGCATTCTGTTATCGTAGGTAAGGACATATTAAGTTCCTTAAGTGCAGAATGATCCAAGAAGTGATCTGGTACTAACCAATTCTGCATACCACACTCTCTGATGGGTATAGGTCATGGTTTCCAATGGCTTCTTTTTAAATCACTCCCTTTTTTGGTTGGCGGCAAGGAGGGAGAAAGCATGCATTCACATCCTTACTAAAAAGGAAGGAATAAAAGTACTTAGCATTCAACCAACCTCTGCCAAATAAATGTCCACCATGTAAACTTTTTTGATCAGTATTTTATTTCCTTTTATATACTCTTAAACTGGATGATAAACTTATGACCATCGCTTAACCTTGTAACATTGCTTTTTCTAATCTTAAGGATCTCAACCAAAATTCCGAAACAACAGAAACATATCACTTAATATCCTGCTACCTCGTCATGCCATTCATTATATATTCAATTCATAATTTCAACCTGAGCACTAATTCTTATTCCCATTATTTCTCAGCACTTAGGAAAGAACATTTTATTATCTACTCCCGGATACTGATAGTAGTTAACAGTTTTTAGTCATGATTTAGTCACTAAGTAGCTGAATTATCTGAGGCAAGTTAATAAGATGGAGAAGTATTAAAGTTTAAAAATCCAAACCTGGTCAAATTTGTATATGGAGCTGGACTTGGTGAATTTGCATTCTTGTCCCATTTATAAATTGTGTGACTTTAGAGTACTTAGTCTCTCTAAACATTAGTTTCATTTTCTGTACCTAGATTATATTAAAACCACATAAATTTTGATAATTATCTCAGAACATACACGTTAATCCTTTAGCTCAGTGTGGGCATAATATAAGCACTCAGCATGTCGTGAACATTCATATTTTCTCGTAATATCCTCCTCCCTCTACTGTCCCTCATCTCCCTTTTGTGGAATGCCCTATAGGAAGCCAGTTTTTCCAGCTCCCTCTTGGAGCAAAGTCACAGAACAGGCATGTATTGTGAACATGGGCAACACATCTCTTCTCTGGAACTTTTGAGGACGGGAGGTGGAAGAGCCAACGGAAAGTCACTGCAGAGACAGATCCTGTGTGGGCCACCACACGGGCACTTGTGTTTTGTTTTTGTTGTTGAACATCAGGTAGTTCTCCTGGCACCTGGTCTCCAGCCTCTTGTCCTTCCTCTGAACCTCTGATTGTCTCTATTTCTTAAAATCATTTTCTGAGGCATGAAATCAAGAGCACTGGTACAGTCAATCATTTTCATTGTTTTTCTTATATCTTTCCTCAAGTTTCTTATGAGAAAAAGGAATTAATTAGCAGAGCATTCAAAATATAATACTTTATGCAGGGGACCTGTCCCTTTAACTGTGGCGTCGCAGCTTCTTCCCTGTCTCTTTTCTTCCCTGTCCCTATTCTCTGTTGGTCTTTCTCTTTATTACTTATTTATTTATTTATGAAGGGGAGGGGGGTGAAGAGGGGGAAAGGGAGAGAGAGAATCTTAAGCACGTTTCACATTTAAAGCAGGGCTCAAAACCTCATGACCCTGAGATCATGACCTGACCTGAAATCAAGAGTCAGATGCTTAATGACTGAGCCACCCAAGCTCCCTGCCTTTGGTCTTTCCAATGAAGAGTTCCTTGATTTTCAGGTTTTGCTCCTTCTCTTCTCTGCTACATACGCTTCTTTGGTACTGACTTCCAACAATTATCTATTCTTCCAGGATGCTTTTTAAATATCTGCATTTCTAAACTGAGTTCCATACCTCTGTTTATCTGCCAGTAATTACAGAATGCCTAGTTTTAGATTTTAGCAAATTCTTAAAAACAAATATTTCTCAATTTGATTGTACCTCTTTCTTCCACAGATATTTCCTTCCCAATGTATTCTCTATCTTGTCACGCAGCCCTGTGTTCTATCAGTGAACCACACAGGAAAGCTGACATACATTTTCTTCAAATTTCCACAGCCAATTATTTGTAAATCTCAGTGATACAACTTGACAAGATTTTTTATTTCATCTTTCCCTTTGCAATAATACTCTCACCTTAATTTGCAGCTCGTTATTTTCTTCCTGAGTTGTTGGGTTTGATTCCTTTCCAATTTTCATGCCTCCATTGTCTACTTACTCAAAATACATGAATTTGTCTGCCATCAGAATAAAGCTTCTAAGCAGAAACTTAAACTTTGATGTTTTTTTTTTTTTCCTGTTTTCCTCAAATACCTTCAATGGCTTCAGGCTGCATATGTAAGAGCTCACTTATAACAGCCATGTCATAAATGCTTTGAGTAAAATTTGTAACTGGAAGGATGATTTTTACTGTTATGTAATCACAAGTACATATAGAATTCCTTTCCACCATCACAGTTTGAAAGTCTTTCTTTTTAGTTGTTTCTCCTTCCTTCTTCTTGCCATTTCACAATTTCTATAGTAAATTCCACATTTTGTTTATTTATTTAGCTTTTTTTGGAGAGAGACGGAAAGGTAGAGGAGAAGGAAAGGGAGAGAGAGAATCCTAAGCAGGCTCCATGCCCAGTGCAGAGCCTGACACCTGGCTTGATCTCACAACCTTGAGATAAATGACTTGAGTCTAAAATCAAGAGTCCAACACCTAACCAGCTGAGCCACCCAGTGCACCCCCATACGTTCTACTTTGAAATGATACTTCCAGCTCCCAAGTTCCATCCTTAGTTAGTGGAGTATCTTAGACACCATTTCTTAGATTCACTTTGGTGGGGCAAAAGCAAAATTGTATTTTTTTTTTTTACAATTTTTACTTTTTTTTTTTTTTACAATTTTTACAAAATTGTATATGGATAGAGCTGACATTAGGTTTGTTACAGTCTTCAGAAATGCAATCACATTATTTCCTTGCTAATGTCATCCTAGAAGACGTGCATATTTCAGATAACAAAGTTTCTGTATCTCTAATCAAATATTCTTTCCACTGGAGGTAAGCAGTACCCTAAAAAGTAATGAAGGTAAAAATCCCATAGTTACAGATATAGAATAATATTACTTCTCCTGTCTTGATATTTAATTCTGACCCTGAGATGTTTTCTAATTTATTTTTCTATCATAATATCTTCTGGCAGAGACTGCAAATTGCCTGACTATATCTCCTTTATTTAGAGATCTTCTTTAGAGATTTTTATTTAAGCCTACAAATTTCCAGTCTATGAGATTCACTCTAGTCTCTCTTACATTTCTTACATTTACATATTCAGTGTGACTAAGATTTGGACTATGAGATGGAAATAGAGGTGTGGATAGGACTTCAGAAAATTATAAGAAGTGCCACATGTGTCCTTTTTCCTTTAAAATAAGAAACTTTCCTAATTTTCCTAGCCTGCAAAGTAGTCGTGATGATAAAGCTCAAGTAACTTCCTTGGACCAAGAGATAAATTTTATATTTTGAAGCTAATTTATAAAAACAACAGAGCATAGAGATAAGCCCTGAGTCCTTGTAGAAACCACTATATTAGCCTATGACTATTATCTTCAGAATATCTTTTTTATGTGATAGAGAAATAGATTTGAATTTGTCACCACAACAGTGTTCTATGCACTTGATCCCAGTCCTCAATATTATGTCTTCTCATTTCTCCATCTACTTTCTAACCCTCTTACATATGCCCACAGGCACACACATACCTGAAAACGTCCAGTAACCTGAAACTAGTTCATATATAAAGCCAGCTGGGTGCATCTCATTCCGCCTCTGTATTTAGTGACATCACATTGGTAGCCTGAAATCAGCCATGGTGGGCATTTATACCAGAGAACTTAGCAAACTTGATACATCAGGTCTTTCATTCATATTTTTTTTTAATTTTTTTTTAAGATTTTTATTTATTTGACACAGAGGGAGAGAAATCACAAGTAGGCAGAGAGGCAGGCAGAGAGAGAGGAGGAAGCAGGCTCCCCGCTGAGCAGGGAGCCCGATGTGGGACTCGATCCCAGGACCCTGAGATCATGACCTGAGCCGAAGGCAGAGGATTAACCCACTGAGCCACCCAGGCGCCCCTTTCATTCATATTTTTAAAAATCCTAGACCACAATTTTTAAACCCAGTAAATTGCTTTACTGCTGTGCCAACTACACATACACACACACACACACACACACACACACACACACACATACACACACCAGGCCCAAGCTACAGCAGGCAATCATTCTGGACATGCAGACTATACCTGCCCAGTTCTTTATCCTCATTCTATTCATCTACCCTCAGAAGACTGTATGTCTGTCATCTGTCCACATCACCAGGTCAATCTCTGCCTAGTATATATCAATTTATTTTTCAAGACCCTGTACCAGAATAATCACTTTATAAGCTGTTTCCATACTTAATCATGTATCTCAGCATTAAATTCACCTTCCTTGTTCCCCTATTGAAGATTCTTTGTGGCACTACATTACTCATTAGAGTTTTCTTTGCATTATTATCCTCCCACCACCCCCCCCACCGCCAGTAACTTGAGATCTCCTGGAGGGAAGAGAAAGTATATCATTGCTTTTTACTTAGAGTGCCTAGCAAAATTTATTGCACTCAGTTGAAACTGAACAAAAGATTGCTGAGCTTAATTGGCTTTATTACTATTTTGGAAGCATGTATGGATGAAGGATATTGTATTTTTCTTACAACTTTCTAATATAGTGCTGGTTTTATAGGAAAGAAAGCGCATATTTATTTTGTTGTTATTATTTCATTATTATGTTATTTAAATGCTTCAAATGAGTCAATATTATATAGCATAAATTCCTAATAAAAAAACACCAATCAACCACAGTGATCTCTGAAGTAAGTTTCTCTAACTTTTGAAGTCATCACTTTCTTCATGCTCTGGTTCATTTTTATTCCATTTCAGACCCATCACTTAAGTTTACACATGCACTGGGTAATGATAAAATATAAAGTGATGCTGTTCTGAAAATAATTCTTTATAGTACTTGGTTGCAAAGTGTATTTACTAATCAATCCTTTAAAATGTAAAAATAAATTTAGTAAATATTGAATAACTTTGTACATTTCATATTAATTTTGCATTATATTTTGAGTAAATTGTTTTTGTTTCCTTTTTTTCCTCCTTCAAGGCTTTGTTTCCAGGTAGAAAATATCTAATCTAGTAAGTAAGACAAAGTAATATGGTATTTATGTAGCTAAATGACAGATAATATAATTTGAATATATATAATATGCAATATTTGTATTTATTTATATAATACATATATAAATAAAACCAAAGGACTAAGAATATTGAAATTAGATAATATATCATTTGCATCATTGTCTTACTATAGTTGAAATTTTCCAACAGTTATCATTCATAGTTTATATGAATACAGGCTTTGTTTTAAGATTTCATTTATTTGTTTATCTATTCATTCATTTATTTAGAGAAAGCATGTGCACAACTTGGGGGAGGGGCAGAGGGAGAGAAAAAAATCTCAAGCAGACTCCACGCTGAGCACTGAGCCCAATTTAGGGCTCAATCCTATGACTCTGAGATCATGACCTGAGCAAAGAGTCAGAAGCTTAACCAACTGAGCCACCCAGGTGCCCCTGAATAGAGACCTTTCAATATATGCCACTCAAAAATGTTTGTTTGCATGTGAAAACATTTTAATAAATGATTTAAAACATTTAAATAAACATTTTATTTAATAATAAATTAAAAAAATATGAGATCAATCCACAAACTACAATTAACTGGTTTTTTGAGTAAAGTTGCCTGAGATTCACTTTCCTTTTATAAATCATAGTAAGATTGTTTGACATTGTCATTGAGGAACAAATGAGATAGTGCATACCCAATGGCTGAGAAATGAAACAGTGTTATAAAATATATTTTCAAATATGTGTTACATTTTTCCTGGGTGCTACGAATAAAGTGATGAATAAAAAAGACAATGGTTGGAGATTGTCTTCTGTGATGGTTGTGCGGTCTAGTAAAGGAAGACAAGCCAAATTTGTAAGTAGAATTATCTACACTATTTTCACCCTTTCACCTTCTTTTCTCTCACGAACCTCATGAGAACCCCATCATTCTGCTCTAATCACCTTTACCATTTTTCTTTTGTAACCAAAATTGATGTAACATTTGACATTATCAACTATTTCTCACTTTAAATATTATCTTTCCATCCTTTCTATCTATATTAGGATTTAAAAAAAAGCAAATCAATATGTTATATATAACAAAAGAGATGTTAAATAAAACCCCCAAAATAATTTCTGTAAATATTAGGTAACATTATATATTTAAGTTACTTTTACAATGCATTTTTAAAAGAATTTATTTATTTATTTGACAGAGAGATCACAAGTAAGGAGAGAGGCAGGCAGAGAGAGAGGAGGAAGCAGGCTCCCTGGCGAGCAGAGAGCCTGATGTGGGACTCGATCCCAGGACCCTGAGATCATGACCTGAGCTGAAGGTAGAGGCTTAACCCACTGAGCCACCCAGGCACCCTACAATGCATTTTTGAGCAAATTGTTTTTCTTGTTTTTTTTTTTTTTTAAAGATTTTATTTATTTATTTGTCAGAGAGAGAGAGAGAGAGAGCTAGAGAGCGAGCACAGGCAGACAGAGTGGCAGGCAGAGGCAGAGAGAGAAGCAGGCTCCCTGCCGAGCAAGGAGCCCGATGTGGGACTCGATCCCAGGACACTGGGATCATGACCTGAGCCGAAGGCAGCCGCTTAACCAACTGAGCCACCCAGGCGTCCCTCTTGTTTTGTTTTTGGTTTTTTTTTTTATACTTCAAGTCATTTGCTTCCAGGTAGAGAGAGGAAGAAAGAGATTTATAAGGATATTCTGGATACCCAGAATAATGTTTAACCAGATGTCTGGGTCTCTGTGGCCCAGTCAAGTTGACCATAAAAGTTAAACAGACTATCATTTAATATTCTCTGTCTCTGGCCAATTCTTAATAGATTCCTCTTTCTACAACTGTTCTATAAGAATTTTTCTTCCCCAGGGTTTTATACTGATCCTTTTCTGGGTGAACTCATACACACACAAAACAAAAATGATTTGATCAGTTATGTCAGAATATAATGGATATTTCTCACTCAGCACCAATTTTTGTAAATTTCTGAATGAATACAAACACCAAGCACAGATGAACCATCGTGTAATCGAAGAAATCTGATAACACAGATACAGCTTCCCAAATTGCCTTTTTCTCCCATATAGGAACATGCTTAGTTTCAGATTTAAAAGATAAGTTACTTTCTAAGAACATATGAAAAAAGGATGATTATGCAAAGGAGCCATTTTAGGAACCATATTTCCATAAATCTACAAATTCCACTTTATTATTTTTTTTACAATAAGCACCTTATGGAAGGAATATGCTGCAAAAATATTTTATAAGTAGAATTCTTCATTGTCTTTCTGATGGTAAATAAGATTAATATCTTGTCTAGAAAGGCTGAGCTGTAGCACGCTCACAAGGAGACTATGCTGAGGTCATTTCTCTTTCCAGAGGCCCAGATAGATAAGAAATAAGTTAAAAGCCTGCACCTGACCTTAAAATAGGAGGTTTATCCTAGATTATTTGGGCAAATCCAAGGTAATTGCATGAGTCCTTAAAAGCAGAGAATCAGTGAGAGAGCCATGGCAGGAGGATTGTTGTTGTCCAAAGGGTGGGAGAGATTCCACTCATCATTGCTGGAGAGGCTGCCATAAGGAAAGCATGAGAAGGAATGCAGAGAGCCTCCAGGAGCAAAGACTGACCTCTGGCTGACAGGAACTGAGGAAATGGGGACATCATTCACACAGCTACAAGGTCCAGAATTGGGCCACAACCTGAATGAATCTGAATGCTGCGTCTTTTCAACACCTTACAATAAGCGCCTGGCTGATACCCTGATCGTGGCCTTGTGAAATGTTGATAAGAAAAACTGTGGAGCCAACCAAGCCCTCTGACCTACAGAACTGTGACGTAATACATACCTGTTATTGTAAGTCACTAAATTCATGGTAATTTACCATGACAGAAATAAAAAATGAATGCAATATTCAAAATTAAACTTATTTTCTTACTGCTCCCTTTACCCATTTTTCAACTCTTTTCTACTTTTCCAATCTCAGATGGAAAAAAAAAATGCTCATTTTAATTTGGTTCGTTAGGCTTTTTTTTTTTTTTTAAGATTTTATTTATTTATTTGACAGCGAGAGATAGATCACAAGTAGGCAGAGAGGCAGGTAAAGAGAGAGGAGGAAGCAGGGTCCCTGCTGAGCAGAGAGCCCGATGTGGGGCTCAATCCCAAGACCCTGAGATCAGGACCTGAGCCGAAAGCAGAGGCTTCAACCCACTGAGCCACCCAGGTGCCCCTTCATTAGGCTTTTTAATCAGCTCTGAAATCTCAATAGCAACAAACCTGAAAGTTTTTTTTTTTTTCCCCACTATAGTGGGGGAATCTCTTGCTTTATTTTTTGGCCTCTCCCTTTTTCCTTTGAGATAAACCATCTCTCCAACCCTCCCTCTTGTAATCACTGCCACAAAAGGAATCCCTGTTCCTTACACGCGAATTGCCTTGCCAACGGGGAAATCCCTCTTCAGGGCCAAGAGAAGTAGGAGGGCACAACGGACTACTGCAAGGGCATTTTTTAACCCCAAGCGCGGTGGCGGAGAGATGGCGCTGATAGTGGCTTTAGCTTTCCTGCTTCTTTGCCGCTCTGCCAGTTGCTTGCACCTCCGTGGGTGGGAAGGGAGGAGCCAGCTCTGCTTTCCTCTGGTGCCTGAGCCTGCTCACTGGGGCCTCCTCAGTCCCCCTCCTGGAGACCAGACAGGGGACATGAGGGCAGGGTGGGCCAAGGGGGCCTCAGGACTGAAGGTGGTTTTGGAAAGTGGGAGACAATGCAGCACCTCAGCTGGTAGGAGGGTTTTGTTCCCAGGGCCTACTTCCATCATCCTGCTACCCAACCGTGGCGCGCCCAAGCTCACCAACGTGCAGACTTGAGGGCTGCTTGGGGAAAAGGGCTAAAGAACACATTTCACCAAATACAGAAACATCCCCAAACCTGAGAATTGTTGAATGCATCTGTTATGAAAAATACGGAGCTCCTCTCGATCTCACCACCTGCGTGACTTATCTTCCAGCCCCTGTGGAAAGGCAATGGCTGGTGGAAGCCCACAAGCAAATTGCCCACACAAGTAGACAGCTTGGTCCTCCCCTCCCCAGCCCCTGCGGAGCGGCTGGACCCACCTCCGCTACCTTCCCTGCCCTTTTTCCAGCTGAAACATTTCTTAAATTCATCCACTTACCTCCTTTCTTTCATCCACTATATTTGTCTATTCACCATCTTCTCTCTTCTTAATATTAAAACAGATTCTATCTTTATTCACTACTTGCTATCTGACAAGTTATCCTCTGCTGTGCAGAGTAGAAATTGTAAAATATAATCATACATATACATATAGAACCCTCTGATACTCTCCTTTTGATTGAAGGATAAAAAAAACTTTTTAGCATAGCTTATAAGGTCCTTCATTAACAGTTTTGTAAGAAAGTAGCATCAGAAACCCATGAAAATTACCTCACTCCCACATTCCAAAGAGAAAATCAGAATCAAAACCACATCCAAAGGGTGAAGAGAGGAGTAAGAGTTTAGAATCACCAGTGAAGATTTAAAGAATGTATTCGTGTATCTACCCCCACCAAAACAAGAAAAAACAAAAGCAAACAAACAAAAACAGTTAATATATTTCTGGAAAACTACCAAGTGACTGAAACCTTCACTCTTGAAAGTCATCCAACTTGGAAAGGAATCACACCAATGAACATGTATCCAATGTCAACTAATGCACCAATTCATTGGAGTAATCACACCTCCACAATTAACATCAATGCGTTTTTACCTCTGAAAAACTATTAATCCTTCAAGTTATATCTTCCAAACCTACATAACACACATTTGCTCTGCTCAGAAAGCTCATGCCTTTATAGTCTAGTTCTCTAAAACCCCAGTAAGAAGTGATTTGTGCGTGCATGTCTATGTTTATTTTTAGATATGAGCTGGTGTTCTCTTCTTTTGACAGGAAACAATGATCTGGGCATCTGTCAATGACTTGGCTGTAAGTAGCAAGGTTGAAAGATCAAGGACAACTATTTGGGAGTGATATGAAGGGATATTGGAGAGAACATAAAATGCAACAATGTGTCTTACGTTAATGCTTATGAGAAGCTATCCACCCTTAAAGAGGCTTCAACATTCAAAAAGACAAGTATATAATCCTTTAAACATAAACATTTGGTTCCCATGACAGACATAAAGGATGTGCATGTACCTACCAACATGAATTCTCTCTCATAAAGACTAATTCAGCTATTGGCCACTGGGGATACTCCAACCCTGCATGAATAGAAACCAGCACAGTTCCTTTAATACAGTATAATTCCAGAGAGTGAAAGATAGATGTCATCAGACCTCTTCCCTTGTGAAAGGGACAGCAACTTGACACCAATTTTTGTTTTATTTTATTTTTTTAAAGATTTTATTTATTTATTCGACAGACAAAGATCACAAGTAGGCAGAGAGGCAGGCAGAGAGAGGGGGAAGCAGGCTCCCTGCCGAGCAGAGAACCTGATGCGGGGCTGGATCCCAGGACCCTGGGATCATGACCTGAGCCGAAAGCAGAGGCTTTAACCCACTAAGCCACCCAGGCGCCCCATTGACACCAATTTTTAAAATGATTCTGTTTTCACTGACTGTACTGCCTCTCAAAACATTAACAATATGAACTTTAAAAATGTTGTATCTATTTCTGTGATATTTTACATAATTTTGCCTCCAAAAAATTAAGTATTGTGATGTCAAAGGAAGGGTTATAATGGGAACATCAGCTCAGAATGCACTTGTATTACTACACATGATATCATCAGAAACATCCATGCTAATAGTATGCTTAAATGGCATTCAAACAGCTTAGCTAAAGCAATAATTTACAGAAAAATCTCTGCAAGGGTCCTGTCTCGGATGCTAAACCGACAGGCAATATGCAGTGCAGTCACTCTAGTATCTATTAAAAACTGTTTCAAGAGCCAAAAAATGCTAACACTCCTAATGATGAAATTGAAAAAAAAATTGTGCTTATTATCACAGCAAGTTTAGAGTCTACAAGATTTGATCTTGTCTTCCGCGAAGAACACTATTAGGTGTTTGATGAACTTGTTTCTGTGACTAACACCTGATCACTTCGTGTTCCTTAGGCAACTGAACAACCAGAAGGGGGGAAAAAAGAGGGTGGGAGGGATACTTTACTGATATTACTCCAGATACCATAATAATCTAGAATTCCTTTTACGGAATAGGGGCAGTCTGAAACCAATGGAATTAATTGTGGCATTTTTTTTTTAATGCTTCTATGCTCATAAGTAACCTATAATGTGAAATTACAGCAACTTCATTCTCAAAAAGCAACCATGTCCTTAGAACTCTCAGAGATTAGGCTTTAGGTTATACCAAAAGGGAGCAATCCAGCCAACCAGTGCTGACTATGTGTAGGGAAAATATGTAACAAATGACAAAGGAGGGAGGTGAATGTAATTTATATCTTCTGCATAAGTTCTAGCAACAAAGACAATTACTTGTTTCACGAACCTTCTTGCATTAAGTCTTTGAAGATATGGGAGCTACCATTTTTAATGTGACTCAGATGTAGTTTAAATTTAATGAAAGGACAGAATATATCTGAGTAGTGCAAGCATGGATCATATCCAGTCCAATGTGATTCTCTCAATTTTACCTGTTTTTTGTTTTTGTTTTTGTTTTGTTTTGTTTTGTTTTCCATCCATCGCAACATCAAATTTTGCAGGGATCATAATCAGCTTCATGTTGGTACAATATCACAGTATCCTTCCACAGGACCATGAAATCTAGAAATGCAAGGGAGTTAATTATTCAAGGAGACAATTTTTGACCAACTGGAAAAAAAAAAACAAAAAACAAAAAACAAAAAACATGAATAAGTGCTTCCATTTTTGTGCCCAAAATGATGGTCCTTGGAAATATTTACTATATCTTCTCAAATAGTATTATGAGATAAGAGAGGCAACCACTCAGTACTGCATTTTTGCACTGTTTCCCACTCTTTCTTTGATAGGTTCTTCTGAGTTCCTAGTAATTTTGAATTATATTCCCAAGAGAGTGGTTTAGAAGCCAGCATATTGTTTTTTTGTTTGTTTGTTTGTTTTAGGAAGTTTTTCTGTTTTGTTTTTTGTCTTGTTTTTTTGTTTGTTTGTTTAAGATTTTATTTATTTATTTGACAGAGAGAGATCACAAGTAGGCAGAGAGGCAGGCAGAGAGAGAGGAGGAAGCAGGCTTCCTGCCAAGCAGAGAGCCGAATGTGGGACTCGATCCCAGGACCCTGAGATCATGACCTGAGCTAAAGGCGGAGTCTTAACCCTCTGAGCCACCCAGGCACCCCTGTTTTTAAGTTTTAGATTCTTTCTTCTCTGTCAGTGTAATTCTAGACCCTTATGATAATTGGAGTCTGTCCATAGAATGTCTCCTTTTAGTTTTGCCTGGGTCATTGGAATTCAAAACATAAAATAAAAATAAAAACTAATTAGTTACAATAAAATATAACAAAATAAAATTCCTATAGTCACTCAGAATGTAAGGTATGGAATGAGTCAAGGGTAAGAGGTAAATATAAATAGAAACAGATTCTATAGTGTTTTGAAAGTTAAATTGAAAGTATTATCTCAGAAGTGGCTAGAGACTCATTGATAATTTTTAAGTTTGGAAGTCACATTTGGAAAGCTATTATTACAGAAATTAAACACTCATTTAGGAAGGAATGATGCAGAAAAGATTTGTATACGGTTGCCAGAGTGAGGCTATTTCAGTAATACAGGTGTGAGTTGATGAGTTCCAGAACTAAGGAGGTGGGAGTTAGCAACTAAATAAAATAACACATTTAAAGACATTTAGAGGAAGGGATTGTCAAGATTTGATTGCCTATTAGGAATAAGTGGTGAAAGAAGGAAGTATATTAAAAATATCTCAGTATCAAACTGTACACAAATATTTGTTTTCTGAAAAGGATCCTTTTCTATGTCATATAGCAAATGACCAGATAGAAGTGACTATAATGTGATAAAAAAAATGGAGATTTAGGAGTTGACAAAATTATTCAAGAAATAGTAATTGCGAATGAATTTTAAGACAGGCATTAAATATTAGGTGAGGCCTACAGTGAATAATGCATAACAGTGAATAAAACAGACCAAAAAAATACCTGCTTTAATGAATATTTATTTTAGTGTGTGGTGGAAGTTTGAGTGGGGAGAGGTGGACAAATCAGGTTAACTAATTCATTTTCATAGCATTTTGGATTATAAGTACAGTGGAAAAAAACAGATCCTGCTGAAAAGGATCATAAGTGTTAGCATGTGTAAAATTGTGAATAGGGGGATTAAAGTAAGTCTTAACTGATAAGGGACATTGGAGCCAAGCCTAGAAGTGAGCAAGGGGGATGTAGGTTAACAAGGACCCCAAGTAGATTGAACAGCTAATGGGAAGACCCTGTCACAGAAGTTTCTGAAAGGATACTGAAGCCCGTGGCAGACCAAAAAGTCCCAGGGGCAATATTTAGATAACTTGAGCATCTACTTGGATTTTTTGGATATGTGTCTATTAGTTTTTGAAAACATTCTTGATTTCTGACACACAAAATTATTGGAGGCTTAGTATATACACACACACACACACACACACACACACACACACACACATATATATACACATATTTTAATTCTCCAGACCCAAAACCAGTTTTTTATTAAAGAAGCTTGCAGACAGTTTGTGAAAAATTGCTGGGGTCTGGACCTGCTCACTATTAGAGTGGTATCATTGTTTCTAGGCCTTGTTGGTAGCCTGTGTTTTCTACTCATTCGTCTTTTTATCTGTGAATTTAAAACGACTACTTTTAATTCTAACTCTTCCACCACCAAAACTGAGTCTTCTTCTCTATCTTGATTGGTGTCTATAGCTCCTTTTCCCCATAGAGTATCTGAGCTCCCACCTATATCTAGGTGTTTTATTTCCTTTTGCAATGTATACAAAATAGAATTGCTACACCAATATCATCACTAATAACATACCTTCCAAGTTCAAGATTCCTTTTATTGTCTTTCAAACTATATCCCATAGAGGAAATACATTCAAAGAATGGTATTCAAAGTTACTTGAAATAATTTATTCTTGGTGTGTACATAGATGTATATATTCTCTGTATATTATTAATTTGATATTATATTTTTCTGCTTGTATTTAGTTTTGGTTTTCCCTCTTGTTTGATATAATTTAGATTTAATTGCATTGTTTAACTTTGGGAATAATTAACAGAATTCAAATATCAAAGTCTCATTCCATTTCAATCCCTACTATCCCATTGCTGTTCTTATGGATAAGTGATTTAATTTAATTAGCTTTGTGTTTATGATGTGCATTTCTTTTCTTTTTTCAAAAATGAGGTCACAAATACATATTCATGTCTTATTTTTTATTTCCTTACAACAAATAATTGTATTTTATGTACATAAAAATATAATATATACAGTATATGTATATTACTTTATAATATATTATAAGTTATATTATTATATTATATATTTTATAACATATTATATATATTACATGGTATATAGATAACTATATAATTACATAGTACATACACATAATCTATGTAATTGCACATTGCTTTTTAAAATTTTTTTCAAGATTTTATTTATTTGACAGACATAGATCACAAGTAGGCAGAGAGGCAGGCAGAGAGAGAGGGAGGGAAGCAGGCTCCCTGCTGAGCAGATAGCCCCATGTGGGGCTCCATCCCAGGACCCTGAGATCATGACCTGAGCCTAAGGCAGAGGCTTTAACCCACTGAGCCACCCAGGTGCCCCAGCACATTGCTTTTTTGATATAAAGGTAACAATTTGTCCTAAAAATATAAATAGCTTTTCATATGTTAATCATACATCATACATCAACAAAGTGATTTAAATTGTATTTACATATTTGTGAGTTGGGTCTTTTTCTATTATATTCTTTGTAAATATATGTTCCAGTTTGCATTTATTTTTTCATAAGTAATATTTTACTAATTTTTCCATACAATTGTTTTATGTAGCTCAGTGTATTGATCCTTTTATTGTATGTTTATTTATTTTTGTATTTATCATTTAAAAAGTTTTCTCTCCCACTCAGATTCAAAGGAAATCTACACAGTGTTTCTTCTATTGCTTGTATAATTTCATTTTTTTAACACCTAGGTAGCATTCATTTGATGTTTATTCTAGAATAACATATTTTATGTAGTCGATTCCATCAATCTTTCTTTTTCAAAATGAGGATCCAGAATTGCCAATATTGTTTCGTAAAAAGTTCACCTTCTCTGTGACTATTTGAGATGCCACCTTAACTACATACAAAAAATTTCCCCTGTTTACTTGGGAGTATATATGGACTGTCTACTGTTTCTCAGGTTTGCAGTCATTAGAATTGTTTATGATATGTTTTCTAATCTGAAAAATCTAAAATAATTTTATTTACTCCGGTTTCAGATTTTTCTATTATTTCATATTAATCTTTTCATGTGAGCTTTATAATCAACTGGTATATATATATATACCAGTTGATTATATATCGGGAAGTATGCTATATTTATTATAATTCCAAGGAACTGACTTGCATTTTATGACTATTACTCTGGCAGCTGTTTTTAGGTAGATTGATGGTGAAGATGGGGAGAAATGGTGGAAACAGAATAATCAGTTGATATAGAAATAATCTTGGTGAAAGATGGCTAAGACTTGGACCAGTTTAGTAACACAGGAAATTTGAACATATTTTACAAGCCATAGTAGTGGGACTTCCTAAAGAATTGTATGTGAGTCATTAAAACCAATTATATTTCCAAGTTATTCTGTCCTGAGCAATTAGATTAGTGAAGTTGTTCTCTACTAAGAAATGGAAAGCTGTAGAGGAAATAGATTTGGTGAAATTTTTGAGTTGAAGTTCAATCTAGATTTTTTTTTTATTTTTAGTGTGTTAATTTTGATTGAGTTGTCTCCTAGTCATGGCACATTTTATTTCTAAATTGTTTCATAATTGTTTATAATGTGAACTTTTTTTAATATTCCACTCTCTCTGGTTTTGCCCTATTTTTATGTGTTAGCTTTACATATGACTCCTTTCTTTTTTTTTTCCCCTCATCTTCTGAAAGTCTTTCTTCTGAGTCATTTTATTATTTTTAATTTTATATATTTAAGAGAGAGAGTGAGTGAGAGAGAGAGAGAACACAAGTGGTGGCAGGAGCAGAGAGAAAGAGAGAAGCAGACTCTCCTGCTGAGCAGGGAGTCCAAAACGGGGCTTGATCCAGGACCCCAGGATCATGACCTGAGCCGAAGACAGAAACTTAATGCACTGAGCCATCCAGGTGCCCCTTTCTGAGTCATTTCAGGAAGCCAAATTTCATTCTGTTACTTATTTCTAATAACATTTGTTCATTTTAATTCATTTATTGTATTTTTCTTTGTGTTTACATTTTATTTTTTAAGATACTGATTTGACAACTTAGCTAAATTTGTTTTACTCCAGATACTTTTTCTAACATACTCCATTAACATTGTAAATTTTCCTCCAGTAAAATTTTTGGTTGAATTCAATAAGTTTTGCAGGAAGATTTTTATGTTTTTAAAAATTTTATGTATTGGGGCACCGGGGTGACTCAGTCATTTCAGCCTCTGCCTTCAGCTCAGGCATGAGCCAGGTTCCTAGGATCAAGCCCCAAGATAAGCTGACTGCTCAGCGAGGAGCCTGCTTCTCTCTGTCTTTCTGCTGTTCCCTCTGCTTGTGCTCTCTGTCCCTCTCTCTGTCAAATAAATAATAAAACCTTTAAAAAAATAAATAAAATAAAAATTTTGTGTATTTTCTCATTTCAATTGTTACTTGCTTATGAGACATTAACATATCTCTCTCAAATTCTTGTTCATTTTAACAGAATATGGACAATGGCCTTGAGCAGAAATAAAGATCTGACCTGTCTTCTGAAAAATGGGTTTGTAATTTTTTTTTTACTATGTAACTGTAAGTATACTTTAAACAAATCAAGCATTTTGTATGCAATCAATCGCCCAGATTGTAGAGACTTGTTATTAGATAACTGAAATATTTATGCCTTAATGAAATATCTGGACAGAGCCAAAAGTGTTTGGGCTGCTGCTTTGTTTCAGAAATGGTTTTAAAATGCTTTTAAAGTAAATCGCTTGCAACTGAAAAAGCAAAAGTTCAAAATAATTAGAAGCCATTTCGTTTTAGAGTAACTTGTCAAAGAACCGTGAATTAAAATTAATCCCTAGATGCTCTAAAGTCTCTCATTAGTTGAACTGTTCATAATTAATAATTAATGTATAGTACCAAAATGCTTACATTTTTGGAAAGAAGAAATATATACATGTTTATATATAAGTGTCATTTGACAAAAATTTTATGAAAATAACTGACATTTTCATTAATGAGACTAAAATATGGGGAGCACAGGGATTTCAAAGGCGGCTATGTCCATGGGGGTCTGGAGGCTTGGGCGCTGGTAGGCAGCCCCTGGTGGTAGCTTGGGATGGCTGGCTAGACATTTATAGCAACATGGCCGACTTCTCAGCTGGCACTGACAGAACTGATAGAAATGCAGAATGATCTCCTTAGTAAAGAGAAAAACAGGCAGTTATCATTAATTCCACCAACTGAGAAGATTGAAGTTAAACACTGAGAAAACACGCTGGCACTGTCTTTGTGATGAACAAAAACATTTCAACTCCTTACACTTTGTCATGCATTTAAGTGGGTGGGATTGCAGAAAGTCCATTCTGGCTCTTGTGGACAGACACCTTTGGGACCTGTATAACCCTTTGACCAAGGAGTGTAAAGTTAACTTTCTTACTTTAAAAAAAAAATCTATTTATTTTTTAGAGAGAGAGAGCACAACTAGGCAGGGTGGCAGGAAGAGTGGTAGGCAGACGGAGAAGGAGAAGCAGGCTCCCCACTGAGCGGAGAGTCCAAAGCAGGGCTCGATCCCAGGACCCCGGGACCATGACCTGAGCTGAAGGCAGAGGCTTAACCGACCGAGCCGCCCAGGTGCCACCAAATTTTTTACATTCAAAGATCATGATCCAATGGAAATGAGTAAGGTTTATGAACATTTTTATGCCATGATGATGGGCTACGTGACAAAGATGGCATTTGAAGGAGAAGAAGTGCTCAATTTGTTCAGAGCTCCAGAAGTTCCTGGAGACTTCTGCTATGATGTAGTTTTATTTCACATTTAAGATTTTATTTATTTACTTGACATTGAGAGAGAAAGAGCACCAGCAGGAAGAGTAGCAGGCAGAGGGAGAGGGAGAAGCAGACTACCCCGCTGAGCAGAGAGCCCAATGCAGAACTCGATCCCAGGCTCCGGGATCATGACCTGAGCCAAAGCCAGTTGCTTAACCAACTGAGCCACCGAGGTACCCCTATGATGTAGTTCTAGAGAAGGAACTTGGTGAGCGGATGCTAACAAAAGAGAACCTACATCCCTTCACAAAAGATACTTGTGCTTTCATTTATAAAAATCTTCCATCTGAAACTCTGGAAGTTGAAGCCAAAGAGGGATTAGCTATGTATCAACATAGGGGTGCTTGGGTGGCTCATTTGGTTAAGGATCCAACTCTTGGTTTCAGCTCAAGTCATAATCTCAGGTTCCTGAGAATAAGTACTACATCAGGCTCTGTGCTCAGCAGGGAGTCTGCTTGAGATTCTCTCTCTCCCTCTGCCCCTCCCCCCACTCTTTCTCTCTAAAATAAATAAAATCTTTAAAAATAGATATGGGGCACCTGGGTGGCTCAGTGGGTTAAAGCCTCTGCCTCCGGCTCAGGTCATGATCCCAGGGTCCTGGGATCGACCCCCACATCGGGCTCTCTGCTCAGCAGGCAGCCTGCTACCCCCTCTCTCTCTGCCTGCCTCTCTGCCTACTTGAGATCTCTGTCTATCAGATAAATAAATAAAATCTTAAAAAAAAGATATATTTCAAAACAGCAGGTACAAAATAGATTTCATAGAGGAGGTTATCTCCAACCCCTGAGAGAACAGTCCAGCTACACAGATTTGATGACTTAATTGATGTGAGTAAGGGTCTTATTATTCCAAGAACAAATGTTTGTTTCTAGTTTGAAGAGTCAGCAGGTCACAATCTCCAGTCCAGTCTTGTAGGAAGATTCCAGGGCCTCTCTTTACCTGTACACATCAGGGCACATTTTATGATAGAGGATAAGCTATTGAAAAGATCTCGGGAAATGGTAACTAAAGATCAAATTAAACCTCAGAGGAAAGTGCATCTATTTAGTAGTTTTCTAGAATTAAATATGAATAGTAGATTAAAATAAAGTTTTCTATGACACAAAACAAAACAAACAAGGGAGAACAGCCTTTTTGGCAGGCCAGGAATTACAGTGGTTCTGCACAAATGGCCTTCTTAGCTCTGATGCCTCCCTCAGTTTTTTGTTTTCCTCTTGCTCTCATCTGGAGCTACCTTTCCTCACCTCTCCATTTCTGTCTTCTCACTTTTCCAGAGAAACATTCCTGTAGTTTATGTCTTTGTAGATATGTTCTCTGGTTTCATTTAGAAACAGTGTTTGCCAGTTAATTTACATTATTTATGTAGTTCATTTAAGCATAAATAAATCTAAATTGTCTCCCCAAAGAAACTAAAAATACACATACATCATGAATTACATGACTTACTGTGGTATTTTTTGCCTTTTTTCCATATAACGTTAATTCAGAGGGAAATGAAGTTGTAGAGCAGTAGTTTGACTACTGGATGATAACATTTCAGTGACCCACTCAAAATTGAGCCCAACTGTAGACATTTAAGTAATAAAACTCAAGAGATCCAAATTAATTTTAATCTATGTGATTTGTGTTTAATTGGGTGAGTAGATAATTTTTTTGCACATTCTCAGAAATGAGATATTTAAAGAATGAATGACAATAATTTTGGGGAGTTTATTAATCATGTGAAAAATTAACTCATCGTCTTATCTTCTACTGGTATTTATGACTTTTTTCTTGTTTATTTGATTATACGTTTAATTCAAGTCATATCTGTCAGAAAAAAAATATCGTGTATAATAACAATATTGATTTTATTATGTATAATATTTCTACATTTCTTTTGTCTAATAAAGACAACTTTCAACAACTAACAGCTGAAAAGACACTTGAAGTAAATAGTAAGCCTTACTTTCTGAGCAATGTAATAGATATGATTTTTGCATAAATATTCAGTGGACATGAAGATATTATCCCATAAAGATGTGTTGATATCATCCTGGAAAGTGTTCAAGTATTCTAGATTCAGAAAACCTTAGAATAATCTGGCCATGACTGATTCTATCAAAGACCAAAAAATACAAAACAAAACATGTTCAGTTGGATCATATGATACATTCTATTGTTCTGGCTATTACTGCCAAGTTAGTCTTGGTTTAATTACACTGGTTCTAAAATTTGAAACAAATAAACTTTAGTAATACAGTTGGAGTCACACTTCTTAAGAACAATGCTTTTGGCCTAGAAGTCTCACTTCTTATCCATCATTATCATCCATCTTTGTCCTAAAGCTTAATTTTACACACACACACACACACACACACACACATCTGCATACCCTGATACTGTACAGAAATATACAGATAGGGGAAAATTCTCTTAGGTTTATCACAATAACCATTTCTTATATTTGCATCTTATTTTGTAATAGTATCTGAAACCCAAAAACAGTAAGTTGTTCTCTGTTTTATTAAAAACACTACATTACAAAGTTTGGTTTATTTGTTAAAAATAAATGTAAAACACAATGATTTGGAATACTCTTTTCATAAACATATCCATTCATTCCTTTTATTAGAAGCCACACATGAAGTTTTTAGTGTTAAAATTCTTCCAAGGATGCTATCAAAAGCCAACTTAGGCAGTTTTATTTCCTTTATCCTCCTATTTGAGGTTTAGAGACTCTCTTTTGAACCCTAGATCATTTTCTTCACAAACACACCTGTAAGATCCTTATAATTACTCCATAGAGACAATTCAAAAAGATCATTTGATTGGGTATGAAATAACAATAATTCTAAATATTTTAATGTTAAAAGAGCATTGCTCTTTTCAGGCAGCTCCTAGATAGAAACAGTTTATGTTTTAAATCACCTTTCTGTATAGTTAATTGCTATTTTATATTTTTTACTTTATCCTGGATTTTTTATGTAACTATCCATTTTTCATATCATACTTTTATTTTCTTATTCATAGGGCAATAGGCCTGCTCTGAACAGTTGTGGGACCTGGGTCAAGAAAACAAATGCAGGTTTATTTTAAAATAGAAGTCAAGAGGGGTGCCTGGGTGGCTCAGTTGCTAAGCATCTGCCTTCAGCTCAGGTCATGGTCCCAAGGTCAGGGATCAAGCCCAGCATGGGGCTCCCTGCTCAGCGGGAAGCCTGCTTCTCCCTCTAGCATTCTCCCTGCTTGTGTTTCCTCTCTCTCTATGTCTCTCTGTGTCAAATAAATAAATGAAATCTTTAAAAATAAAAAAATAAAAAATAAAATAAAATATAAGTCAAAATAACAAACTTAAGTAAAATATGTTCTATATCCTAAACTTGATGATAAACCTGCCTAAACACAGGACTGAAAAATTGGTTATAAAACTATATTTTACATTCTGATTCATGTCCATGCCTTAAACATAGAACCCTAGTTAAGGGCCTCCATTCACTGAAGCGAAAGGCAGTCCTCAAGATTAGGGTTGGCACTTGATTTTTAATTTTTTATTACATTCATTAGCATTTTCTGCACTTACTGCTTTCCTACCTAATTGACTCAGGCAAAATAAAAATGACCCCAAAATATACCTTGTGTGTATGTCAAGTGGAACATGAAAAATAAATACTTCATGTTTTAGAAGGAATTATAGCAGAATATCTGATGACACAAAGTTGCAAAGGACTCCTTAAGAAAAAACAATAAAACACAACTGTAGTGGGTAGATTATAATACCGATAAACTTCAAAGGACTTAAAGGATATCTTTTCATAAAAAGACACCAAAAATAACGGTTTAAAAAAAGTATACAAAGAAAATATAACCAGTGCATATACATGATTTACAGGGTGATATTTATTCTCTATTTCTTGTATCTGTATAGGGTTGAGGAAATTTCCAACATTCTTCCCAGGAGCAGAGTAGTTGTTGGGGGCGTTGGGCTAAACTCCATACACAGTAAAGAAAACTGGGCATTTAAAGTCAAGAATCCGGGTAGAAAATTACTAAAAGGAAACATCCAAGGAAGGGGAAGATTCTGGCTAAACTCACTGAACGGGCTTCTTGCTGAAGACAGGCCAGAGTAAAGACATCCCCTAGGGAATGGTGGAGATTGAGGAACTGCATTAGATATCAAGGATTCTGACTAAACAGATGTAGGAGGGTCTTGATAAAACTGGGTAACGCAGTGATGAACATGGAAGTCCAAAAATCAGGGCCTAGCTAAGAAGAGTTGAGGGAGGCTGAGGAGAGTTTAGTTAGGGAGAGAATCATTTTTTTTTTCTTTTTTATATTTTATTTATTTATTTGATAGACAGAGATCACAAGCAGGCAGAGAGGCAGACAGAGAGAGAGGAAGGGAAGCAGGCTCCCTGCTGAGCAGAGAGCCCCATGCAAGGTGCGATCCCAGGACCCTGAGATCATGACCTGAGCTGAAGGCAGAGGCTTTAGCCCACTGAGCCACCCAGACACCCCTAGGGAGGGAATCTTTGTCACAACTCTCAAAACCCATTGCCAGGTTTACATTTCTCTATATCCCCTATAATCTTCACAGCATGCAATTGATTTATTCTTTTTGTTACATTTCCCATGTTAAAATGTAAACTCCAAGAGAGCATGGATTTTTGTATCTAATTTATTCTTTCCAATTGACCCACCAACTAGAACCCAGACTGTGGTGAGTAGGGACTAAGTACACAATTGTTGATTTATTATCTATTGCATAATTTCTTTTGGGCCTTTGAAATAAAATAACTCATGAAAATTATTTCTAATGATACCTAGAATAAAACCTTTAGTAAATAAAAATGGTGATCATTTTGTCTGTTGGATTTTAAGATGTTAGATCTAGAATGGGTTAGTATAATGCTGTAGAAAGTGAAAATGACCATTTAGCTGACAATGCTGAATAAAAGAATGTAATTAGCATACTGTTTTGCCTCTTAGATACAATTGATTTTACTGCTGCTAGAAATAGCAAATGGAAGAATTCACCGATTTTATTCTTGTGGACATTTCTCCTCTCTTCCACTTGAAGCAGCTGACATGCTGCTGACAAGGAGGCATGAAATTTGACAAATAGTCTCTAATTTATTTTCAAGTGTGCAAAACACAGGGAAAAAAAAAGATCAGAAAGCCAGAAAACTTGCCCTGATGTCAAAATAAGAAAAGAAGGTCTAACCTCAAAAAGAATATTTTTAGTTGAAATATACATTTGTATGTGAACACTATGAGCATTATCCTTCTGATTAACAAATCCCATGGATTTCAGGTACTCTGGGAAGAACAACTGTAATGCATTTGTCAATGATTTGCCTAAACTTGACTTACAGACTTCTAAGTGCCTAGGGGATTTTAGTGAACAAGAGAACAAGACAAGGTTCCTCTATGCCCTCACTGAAGTTACTGTGTAAGAAGATATGAACTCAATAATTCATTTATATGAATTTTAAAATAGTGTATATTATACAGGGAATGTTAGAAATAGACAGATTGTACAATTTAAAAAGTCTTGAGGTCTATGAAGGGACCCTGGAAAATATAATGGTTAAGATTAGAGAAAGAAGTAAGTAGATATTAACTTAGGGAGAGAGGAAATACAGGAGGAGGGAATAGTACTTGGAGAGGCTATGAGGTGAAATTTTATCTGAGCACTACAGGAAATTGAAGAACAATCCGACTAAACATAGAACTTCAAGCAGAGAGAGGTGGGTGATGAGGCTCAGAAAATGAATGGCCTGATAATGTATATAAAAAAATTAAAGTTTATCTTAAAGACAAATGAAGCCATTTGAAGATACATATGGCATCCCTGGAAAGGACAAAGACCATGAGACAAGACTTGAAGACTACTGTGGCCATCCAGATCATGGTGACCTGGACTAGACTTGTGGCAGCAGAGATATGAGATGTGAAGGACTGGAGGTGTGAGATGCACAGGGAGGAGTGATCAAGGCTCAGTTCACCATTTCTGGCTTAAAAAGCTGGGCAAAATGGTTTGCTAATTGCACATGTGTTTACTAATATAGAAACGAAAGAGGAAGAGTAAGTGTGGAAGGAAAAAATCAATGATGCGCTCAGTTTTAGGGAGAAATGCAAAATACAGTGCAGGCAGAATACAGATGAAAAGCCTGCACTAAAGAAAGATATTTGTCACCAGCAGCATATACCTGGTATTCTGTTTCAACCCTTACCAGTAGCGTGCAGTATAGTTCTGACATGAATATCCTGAGTTAGCCTCACACTCCACAGGTCTATAACATTTTTTTTCCAGAAAGAATTCACGTAAAATAACATTTATTAAGAGTCAGAAAAACAAGAATCAAAATAGCAATTATACCCTCAGATTAGAATGTAGTAATCCCATTCCAGGCCTTGAATTAAGTAAATACAGTTTTATTTTTCAGTTGGTCTCTTGAACTCAAATGTATGTGTATTAATATAATTCATTGTCTTCAATGATCCATATTTTGCTCCTTTTAATACAAGACTCTTGTTTCCTTTGTTTCTGTTCCCCTTGTATTTTTCCCTTTGTACAAAGTACAATTTTCACTTGTAGAAGCAGATCAATCATCTGCCCTTGAAAACGTATTCCCAAACCTGCAATTCCATGGGGCTCTTTCATTTTGGCATTTCTTGTGAACCAAGACAATAACAGCTTCATTTTTAGAGAACCCTGAATCAGGCTTCACAGCCTCTGCACTCCTGTAAGAAAATCTACTCAATGTGTTCATGTCATCTGTCACCAGTCTCTCGTCACATATTTCTCTGGGGGGTGGGGCTTGGGAGCCAGCACGAGAATATACTGGTACTGTTACTACTGCTATTGCCCTAAATAAGAAAGTCTTTTTTTCTCTGACCCGGGAGTATCATGACTTCTGCTAATATCCATGAATGAGACACAGGTTAATGAGCTAGCTTCCAAGCAAAGTAACACCAGATCCTTCACAGTTCTCTGTTAATATGAAAAACAAAAACAAAAATCAACTATTATTTATATGAACTAAGAGAGACTAATAGAATTTCCTAGTGTTCATTAGACAAAATGGGAGGTAAATTTATCGTGACCATGCAATGATATAAGGGTGAGTCAACCTCAATTAGATTATAAAAATGAGGTCTCAGGAGGTAATCCTGACAGGAAGAAGTCATACCAGATACACTTTTATCTAAGGAGACTATTCCGTCAATTTAGGGAATCAAAAAATTACAGGTGCAATTTTATTGGTTAAGACATAGGCTATGAATTAGGAATACAATTCTGATATCATCCATCCTAAAAGTTAGGTCTATGTTGCAGCAGAAAATATAATTAAATGGGGTGGGGCATTGTCTCCTTTCTCATTCCTTAATACATGTAAGCGCTCTAGAATATACTTGACTGATGATAGCATGTACAGCACATGTACACATACATACTCCTAAGATTCAGTGTTTGTGTAATGGTATGATCTTCGAATTCAGAAGAAGGGGTGCACTGGGAGGAATTCTCCTTTTGGAAATTGTTGGGGGAAATAAACTACCACGTGGACTCCAGGAGCTCTTTGAGCAGCACTACACAACAAGAACGGCTAAAACTGCAGACTTTTCAGGGAAGACAAGGGCTGATTTATCAATACCATGACAGGCTGCTGAATTATGAAAGGGTCAGGTGCATTCTGCCCCAAACCTTTCATCTTCCTAAAGCTGATCTCTCACCTACACTTCAGGCGAGTTCCTCAACTACATAGTACCTGGATTTATGATTTACAGGCACTAGGCAAGGTGGCAGGCTCAGTTTTTAGTGCACTGCGTGTATTCAGAAGGGAGGTGACCGCCACCTTCACCTAAATTGCAGTTTCCAATGGCCTGAGTGTGACTATCAGGCGGTATATCTCAGGGAGGCAGAGCCTCCATATAGTAAGGATTGTGTGGTGTGTGAAGATATGTTGGCAGGTGTATGTGTGTACACATCCATGCACACGTGAGGACTTACACAGGAAGCACTCATTATCGCTCACAAGGCTATGGGTAATTTGGGCCTGACTTCCTTTCCGAACTGGGCACATTCACGTTTCCAGTCAACCCCAAGTCAGATGGGTGGTTCTACCGACATAGACTGGACTTTCTCATTTCTCTGTGAGGTCAGCTGGCTGGCAGTTAATCTAGGATTAACTAGGATTAACCCTTGTCTGGGTCCATGAGCACTACTTGCCTCCGGCCATGTGATCTCTTATCTTCTACCATGCTGTACTAAACTTCTCATTTATGTCTCACAGGCAGAATTCCAAGAGGGAGTGGAAGGAACACACGGGGTCTTAATCATAGGCCCAGAACTAGAAAACTATTAGTTCCAGTACTTTCTGTTGGTCAAAACAAGTCACAGTCCAGCTCATATTTAAGAATCTCCAGTTCTAAATAGCATTTCCTCAGAGAGGACTGCTCCAAATTTATTATCCTATCATTTTGTTTAATTCTCTGATCAACACATGTAACTGTCAGAAGCTTGAGGAATTATTTACATTTCTGTTTTATTTGTCCTTAACTATCTCCACAGATGAGAATGTAAACTCAGAGTCTTGTCCACTGCTAAAACCTCAACCAATGGGGCGCCTGTGTGGCTCAGTGGGTTAAAGCCTCTGCCTTCAGCCCAGGTCATGATCTCAGGGTCCTGGGATCAAGCCTGCTCAGCAGGGATCCTGCTTCCTTCTCTCTCTCTGCCTGCCTCTCTGCCTACTTGTGATCTCTGTCTGTCAAATAAACAAATAAAATCTTTAAAAAAAAAACCTCAACCGATAAACTCAGTAAAATAGTTCATGGCACATAGTAGGTACTTGATTCACATTTTCTGATGGCTCTGTGAAAATTCACTAAATGCACAGGAGTCCTTTTTTTTTCTTTTAAAGACAATGAAAACTCTTATCCTTATACTCTAGTAAGTGAAATATTGTAAATATAAGAACGAAAAAGGAGCAGAGAAGTAAATTTGAAAAGCTGATTTTATCATATTTATAAACATATATGAAAGAATCCAAAATGCGTCTGAACATACCACTTGTTCTCTGGTTTACTCATTATTAACAAAAAATTTGTAAAAAAAAAGTATTAAATCTTAAATATTTTTTCAATTAGCAAATTATTCATTGTAACGTATATCATCAAATTTTCTATTTTTAAACATTTAGGAAATAAAACTAGATTTGTTAACTGTTATTTTATTTGAAGGCTGTGCTTTATCCAGAGAGGATGAAATAAATTATTCACTTTAAATGGAGAAATATATTAATAAATTCTGATCACTTCTATTCTGTGAATCATCTCTTTTGCATTGCAAAAAAATTAATGTCTCTCCCCACCCTGAATAATTTATGTACTCTCCTCAGTCTTAGCAGCAATGTAATAAATGTACTGCATTCCTGGCAAGTTGAAGGTTCTGTTCACAAAGTGTGGCAGATTTTTTAACACAGTTGCCATGTGCTTCTAAGTCATCTGCCTACTAATTATCAATGAGGCTGTCATTTGAGCAATGCAATCTAAGCCTTTCTCAGATTTCTGCCCAAACTATGTGTGCCACATTCTCCATCAAGGTTAGCCAGGTAAATATAATGTTTTTTTTTTCTTTTTATTTCTCTAAGCAAGATAATTTCTGTTCAATACAGACTTAAAACTGAGTGGCCTGGAGGTAGGCTCTTGGAGTTCTCATCTTTTCTCTACGTTTAATAGTGTTAAACTTGGGCAAGTAGTTTTATTTTTTTCTCCCACTAAGGCAGGTTTTTATTTTTTTAATCTGTATGGTAGTGATAATAAAGACTTTTTAAAAATATTATAGGTAAAATACCAGGAGTAAATGATGCAAAAATCATAAATTGATTAGAATAGTGTCTAGAACATAGAAATTCCTCTATAAGTTTAGTTATTATTAACAAAAGGAATTTATACTTTCATTAATTCAAAGCTAAATATTATTATTTTATGAATGTCAAACACATTAATTAATTATTATCTCATGGAATTGGTAGTTTTTAAGGATAAGAATACCATTATTTTATCTGATTACAATAGAAAAATGAAGCAAAGAAAAAATCATAATATGGTACGTGTTACTCCTACTTAATGCAGATAAAATTGAGCCATGCATGTGTTTTTATTTCATTTCTTAAAGAACTCAACCTGAAAAAACAAACTCATATTCAAAGTAACTAAATTTTAATTTAATGTTAATGATGAGAGCAGCTCATACAGGTATACCCACAGGAATCCTGGATTACTTTCACTAGATGAACTACTGTAAGTTTGAAACAGCTGAGATGTCAAGAATTTGCTTTGATGGCACCATTAAATTAAACAAATGGAGAAAACCAAAGAGAAGTGCTTCTTGGTTATGTTGAGTAGATGTCTTCCCTGGAAAATAACCAATTTCCCATCTAAATCACAGGTTTCTTTAGTTCAGCTATTTTAAATGTACCCAAAACTTCAGACATAAAGTACCCATAGCAAAAAGCGTGGAAAACGAATAGCTTTTTTTAGGCCAGCAACTTTGGGGAAAGATTAAAGCAACAGAGAAGAAGAAAGAGAAGCACTAAACTAAAAACTGTAGCTGGGAGCTTAGCAAGCTTCAGGAAGTGTTCAGAGAACAGGAAAAAGTAAGAGCGATGGAAAGAACCACTAACACGAGACTTCGACAGCAATACCATAGAAAGAGAAATTCATGAGAAAGAAAAGGAAAAATATGAATATTTACACTATGGTGGGGGAGAATTAAAAACCCTAGTAATAACACTGGTGATGTGGGCATTTATGTACTAACATGTACAATTGGTACCAACATTGCAATGACATGAAGGGAGCTAGAGAGCATTAAGTTAAGTGAAATCAGTCAAAGAAAGAAAAATACCATATGATTCCTTTGTATGTGGAATGTAAGATACAAAATAAAGGAGCAAAGGGCAGGGGAGAGAGGTAAACCAAGGAACAGACTCACATATAGAGAACCAACGATGGTTACCAGAAGGGAGGGGGTGGGAGGACGGGTGACATAGGTCATGGGGATGAAGGGGTGCACTGGGTGTTGTATGGAAACATTGAATTACTATATTGTACACCTGAAACTTATATTACACAGTATATCAACTAGCTGGAGTTTAAATAAAAATTAAAAAAAAAAAAAGAAAAGAAAAAAATGGCAGGTGTTAATTCAGCTTTGGGTTATGAATTAACACTACTTAATAAAGTGGGACTGATACACCGAACAGTGCCATCATCCATCCATCCACTGATCCATCCATGCATGAATCTACCCTTCTATCTATCCATTGTCAGTTAGGTATGAGTCAGTCTAACAACTATTCAATAACTACCTATATTGTACTAAATATTCAGGGTATGCCAGTGACATTCATTTCTTTTAATATATAATAATACATATTCATTTAAAATATGTGTTTGTATGGTAAAAATCTGGTTGTATAAATTTATTCATAATATTGAAATCTGACTTTTCTTCAATCATCTATCATTTGAAGTTCAATTATGAACCTGCTCTCACCAAAAATACTTCAAATGTGTAGATCCACTCATGCAGAGGTCAACATATTGGTGCCTATCTAGTATTATACTAAAATCTCATTATTTAGCATAATGTTGTGAAGAGGCTGGTTTGAATAGAGACATTCTACTGAGAATGCTTGTTTACAAAACCCAACGTTTCAGTCTGATGTGCTTGCATTTATCCTCCTGTTACCTAACTACTTCTTCACCGTTGTTGGAGTATAATTAATACTTCATCGCTTTGAGTATTGACATGGAAATTTCTGGGGTCAAGTACATACCAGATAATCATTCTACCAAAATTTTAGTTGCTAATTCATTACTAAAATTCTCCCCTCTTAGTTATAAAGGAACACTTTTTAATATTTCTCTTCTGTAAAATTACTTGTAAAACTATTTTTCTTTGCTTTATAGGCCATTATTATCTTTTTCCATATATATGTTAAAAATATGTATGTGTTATATATATATATTCACATTTTAGATACATATATATATATTACAGGAATAGAGATAGATAGACAATCAATCTCCTAATTTTCACCACAACCAAGTTTTCTTTTTAGTTCAAGAAATCCAACATATTTAAATAATTGTTCTGAGTCAAGTAATTACAAAGGAATCAAGATCAGAAATCATTTTAATAGTAGTTTATGGTAACCTCTCAGATCTTCAGTAAGTTTTCTAAATATTTTACTTCACATCATGTATTTGTCGTAGAAAAAACTGGTGTATCCTGAATAACTTTCAGTTGGTGTTGATAAAGTGATATGTGATACTTTCCCTCCAAATTGAGTCTACAAATATTATTGCTTGTTTCCATTGTCTAGATGGGTCTTTCTCTTTTCTTCTCTAAGATGAATTTGTTGATATTTGCTCAAAATCTCATCCCTTTCAATATCCTTTGGGAACTTGATCTCTCCATTATCCTGTGTTTCATGTGTCTTCATTTGTCTCATTTCTACTGGGTACCTCATAATAGAACATAAACACCAAATTTTTGCCATTTTAAAGTTAAGATAAATAAATAAGTAAATAAACAGTAGCATTCATTTGGGCCTTGTTCCTCTCTAGATCTTATGGTACAGGCCTTTTTCTAGCCATAGAAAATGTTCTAGAAAGAGTATCCTGCACTGGCTACTTCTGCCTCTTAACCTTTTGATTATTTTCCAAAATTGTATTCTGACTTCTACCTTTTTCATGCTAATGAAGTGCTTTTCTTCAGTTACTAATGACCTCCTCATTTCTAAATAAAAAGGGCTTCTCTTTTAGTCTTCATCCTCTTGGCTCATTAATATGCATGTTAGTCTCATATTAGTTCACCTCCCTAGAATATATATCCCAGCAACGTTGATACCAACTCGTGGCACTGTCGTGAATTCTGGACAAGAAAATGTAGGGACATCTGATGTATGTCACTTTCAGGACTGCCTTATGAAACTTATTTCCACTACTCTAAGCTTGTCTGGGTTTGTTCATCTGTGGATCAACCATGGAGCTTCCATAAGACTCACCAATAGTAAAAAAAAAAAAAAAATAGTGGAACTGAAGAAAGAATCCCTGGTTTCAGAATAGTCAGGTAGAATGAGGGTGACCATCAGTTATCCAAGTTTGTCTGAGACCTGCCCAGTTTTAGAATAGAAACTCCGGAAATCTGGGAATCCTTTTAGTTCTGCATAAATCAGGAAAGTTGATCATCTTTCAACATGGGTAGCATTGAACGTGATGACACCCATTGAACACCGGATAGTTAGTGAACGACCAATAAACATTCCACTCTATTAAGATATAAAGATCTGAATTTTTTTTTTTGTTATCACAGCCATCCTGAATAAATATCTAACTTAAATAAGAGAAACCAATTATCTTCCTTCATATTGGTTCAACTTCCTCTTTTATTTATTACATTTCCAATTACTATTATCAATTCTCTACTTAGTCCAGACCTGATGATTATTTGATGCTCAATTCTTTTTAGTCATTCATAGAACCGAGCAAACCCTGAATTTCATGGCCTAACTCCCTACACTCTCTAAATGTTTCCCTTTTCTCTATTTTCCTTCCCAGACATGAGTTTGTGTTCTCCTATTTCTTCACTTAGAACACTGATAATCATATCTGCTGACATAATATAATTATTCAGTGATTTGTTAAAGATTCCCTGAACACACCTAAAATATTCTGATCATAGGTCCAGGATGGGAGGGATCTGTTATTTAAATCACCCTCATGACAATGATAATAAGTGTGACAGTTTAGAAACATTGGCATCGACTGTTGCTAAAGCCATATTACGAATGGTTTGTACATTAATAAAAGTCTCCTTCGTATTAGGAGTTTGGTAATTATAATTTTATTTTTTTTTAAGATTTTATTTATTTATTTGACAGACAGAGATCACAAGCAGAGAGGCAGGCAAAGCTAGAGGAGGAAGCAGGCTCCCAGCTTAGCAGAGAGCCGGACGCGGGGTTAGATCCCAGGACCCTGGGATCATGGCCCTGAGCCGAAGGCAGAGGCTTTAACCCACTGAGCCACCCAGGAGCCCCGGTAATAATAATTTTCTAAAGGAAGAAATAAACTCATATGCCACATATGCCATATAGTTGGCATAGTAAATAGTTTTTCTAAAATAATCCCTCCTCAACTCCATGGGAAAAAAATGTATGCCCTTGCCCTTTGACTAGGGCCTGATTTTAAGTGTGTATGATTTATATGGGTTATATTTAAACTTTAATTCTAAACAGAAATGACCCAAAAAGCAATACAACAGTAACCGGTAACTCAATTGAATCTTTTCAGGAAATTGTCAAATATTGTTGATGAGCTTAAACCCCCTAAAACATGCCAGCATTCACATAAGAAATTAATTTGGTTTGACTCATCTGAAACTTTTTTTTTTAAGTTTTATTTGAGAGAAGGGGTGGGGAAGGATAGAAGGAGAGGGAGACAAGCAGACTCTCCCCTGAGCAGGGAGCCTGACTCAATGCCAGGGCTCTATCCCAGGACTCTGAGGTCATGACCTGAGCCAGGAACCAGCTACTTAACTGACTGATGCCTCTCATCGGAACCTTTTTGAATATTATGTCTTGAGGATATTTAGGGAGCTCCCAAGGTGTCACTTGAAATGATAGAAGGCAGACAAAAGATGTGCCATTTTTGGAAGCTGTTCAAGTTGCTTTTTGATTTCCTTTTCAAAACACTGAGTATATTTGTTTCACTCATTGTAAAATCCAATACCCTTTCAATCATGGGAAGAGCCAGACATGACCCTGTGTTACCTCCCTTAGCTTATCCTCTAATCTCCTTCCTTCTCTCTCCCCCTGCAGATATCCTCTTCTCCTTGTTGTTTCTTTGTCAGTGCAGTCTTAAGCGGAGTGATCATGTTCCTGAGGAGGCATAAATAGGTTCTTGATGTGGAGTTGTGGTGACAAAAAGAATACTTTAAAAAAGATATATGTCACTGATATACATATGGTCCTTTAACAGATATATAGTGAGTATGCGGCATGAAAATTTCCTTGCGGG
>PISX010008719.1:48416-74624 GCA_004024625.1 Mellivora capensis | reverse complement strand
CCCATTGAGGAAAATATTATTTTGCTGTGGGTTTACCATAGATGGCTTTTATGATATTGAGGTATGTACCTTCTATCCCTACACTGTGAAAAGTTTTAATCAGGAGGGATGCTGTGCTTTATTAAGTGCTTTTTCTGCAACTATTGAGAGGATCATTTGGTTCTTGTCCTTTCTTTTATTTATGTAGTGTATCACATTGATGATTTG
This sequence comes from Mellivora capensis, assembly GCA_004024625.1. Lineage (NCBI taxonomy): Eukaryota > Metazoa > Chordata > Mammalia > Carnivora > Mustelidae > Mellivora > Mellivora capensis. The sequence continues at coordinate 74,417 of PISX010008719.1, read as the reverse complement.
TGGATGTTGAACAACCTTGCAGCCCAGGAGTAAATCCCACTTGGTTGTGGTGAATAATCCTTTTAATGTACTGTTGGATCCTGTTGGCTAGTATTTTGGTGAAAATTTTGCATCCATGTTCATTAGGGATATTGGTCTGTAATTCTTTTTGATGGGGTCTTTGTCTGGCTTTGGGATCAAGGTAATCTTTGCCTCATAAAAAGACTTCAGAAATTTTCCTTCCATTTCTATTTTTTTGAAACAGCTTCAGAAGAATAGGTATTACGTCCTCTTTAAATGTTTGGTAGAGGGGCGTCTGGGTGGCTCAGTGGGTTAAAGCCTCTGCTTTCGGCTCAGGTCATGATCCCAAAGTCCTGGAATCGAGCCCCACAGAGAGCCTGCTTCCTCCTCTCTCTCCCTGCCTGCTCTCTTGCCTACTTGTAATCTCTGTCTGTCAAATAAATAAATAAAATCTTAAAAAAAATTAAAAAAAAAAGTTTGGTAGTATTCCCCTGGAAAGCCATCTGGCTCTGGGCTCTTGTTTGTTGGGAGATTTTTAATTACTGCTTCAATTTCCTTGCTGGTTATATGTTTTCTCTTTCTTCCTGGTTCAGTTTGGATAGTTTATATGTCTCTAGGAATGCATCCATTTCTTCCAGATTGCCTAATTTGTTGGCATATAAGAACATAATGTGTTGGCATGTAAGAACATATTATGTTTTTGTAATTGTTTGTATTTCTTCAGTTTTGGTTGTGACCTCTCCTTTCTCATTCATGATTTTATTTATTTGGGTCCTTTTCTTTTTGGTAAGTTTGGCCAGGGGTTTATCAGTCTTATTAATTCTTTCAAAAAACCAGCTCCTAGTTTGTTGATCTGTTCTACTATTCTTTTGGTTTCAGTTTCACTGATTTCTGCTCTAATCTTTATTAGTTCTCTTCTCCTGCTATATTTATTTAGGCTTTATTTACAGTTCTTTCTCCAGCTCCTTTAGATGTAACGTTAGGTTGTGTATTTGAAGCCTTTCTTGGTTCTTGAGAAAGGCTTGTATTGCTGTCTACTTCCCTCTTAGGGCCACCGTTGCTGCATCCCAAAAGTTTTGAATAGTTGTGTTTTCATTTTCATTTGTTTCCATGAATTTTTTAAATTCTTCTTTAATTTCCTGGTTGACCCATTCATTCTTTAGTAGGATTCTCTTTAGCCTCCATGTATTTGAGTTCTTTCCAACTTCCTCTTGTGATTTGTTCAAGTGTCAAAGCATTGTGGTCTGAAAATATGCAGGGAATGATTCTAATCTTTTGGTACCAGTTGAGACCTGATTTGTGACCCAGGATGTGATCTATTCTGGTGAATTTCCATGTGTACTTGAGAAGAATGTGTATTCTGTTGCTTTGGGATGGAATGTTCTGAATATATTTGTGAAGCCCATCTGGTCCAGTGTGTCATTCAAAGCCCTTATTTCCTTATAAACCTGCTTAGATGATCTGTCCATTACAGTGAAGAGGATGTTAAAGTTCCTTATTATTATTGTATTATTATCAATGTGTTTCTTTGATTTTGTTATTAATTGGCTTATGTAACTGGCTGCTCCTGTGTTAGGAGCATAAATATTTACAATTGTTAATCTTTTTTGGATAGACCATTTAATTATGATACAGTGTCCTTCTTCATCTCTTATTATAATCTTTGGTTTAAAATCTAATTTGTCTGGTATAAGGATTGCCACACCAGCTTTCTTTTGATGTCTATTAGTATGTTAAATGGTTTTTCACCCCCTCACTTTAAATCTGGAGGTGTCTTCGGGTATAAAATGAGTCTCTTGGAGACAGAATAGCAATGGGTCTTGCTTTTTTATCCTATCTGATACCCTGTATATTTTGATCAGGGCATTTAGCCCATTTACATTCAGGGTAGCTATTGAAAGATACGAATTTAGTGCCATTGTATTGCCTGTGGGGGTGGGGTGGGGGATTGTGACTGTATGTTGTCGCTGTTTCTTTCTGGTCTTTGTTACTTTTGGGATCTTTCTTTGCTCAGAGAACCTCTTTCAATAGTTCTTGTAGGGCTGGTTTGGTGATCACAAATTCTTTCCATTTCTGTTTGTCCTGGAAGCTTTTTATCACTCCTTCTATTTTGAATGACATCCTAGGTGGATAAAAGTGTTGTTGGCTGCATATTTTTCTTGTTGAATATATCCTCTCAGTCCTTTCTGGCCTGCCAGGTCTCTGTGGATAGGACTGCTGCCTGTCTAATGTTTCTACCTTTGTTGGTTACAAACCTCTTGTTCTGTACTGCTTTCAGAATTTTCTCTTTGTCTCTGAGATTTGTAAGTTTCACTATTATATGTTGGGTTGTTGACCTATTTATATTGATTTTGAGAGGGGTTCGCTGTACCTCCTGGATTTTGATGCCTTTTTCCTTCCCCAGAATAGTGAAGTTCTTTCCCTGTTACAGTTTGCTCCAATCTGACTTCTGTCCCCCTCTGTCTTTCCTCTTCTTCTGGAATCCCAATTATTCTAATACTGCTTTGCTTTACAGTTTTACTTCTCTCTCTAATTCTCCCCTCATGATCCTGTAGTTGTTTATCTCTCTTTTTCTCAGCTTCTTCATTCTCCATCATTTGGTCTTCTGTATCACTAAATCTCTTTTCTGCCTCATTTATCCTAGCAGTTAGAGCCTCCACTTTTTACTGTACCTCATTAATAGTCTTTTTGACTTCGACTTGGTTAAATTTTAGTCCTTTTATTTCTCCATAAAGGGATTCTCTAGTGTCTTCTATGCTTATTTCAAGCCCAGCTATTTCTTTATAATTGTTGTTCTGAACTCTAGTTCTTACATCGTACTAATGTCCATACTGCTTAGGTCTCTGGCAGTCAGCACTGCCTCTTGTTCTGTCTTTTAAGGTGAGTTTTTCCATCTTTTCATTCTGTCCAGAGAAGAATAGATGAACAAGAGAGCAAAATACTAAAATGGCAACAATGACCACAGAGAAATACATGCTAAACAAATCAGAAGAAACCTGAAACTGGATGGAGTGAGGGTGGGGAGTAGAATCAGACAGGTGAGCAGAATAAGGCAATACACTGGATTCTCTGTGTATTTTGGTCTGTTTTTTTAGAAAACTAGATCCCCAAATTGTAAAGAAAGAAAAACTTATATATGTACAAAAATAAAATTAAATAAAATGAAAGAATAGAATGTAACTATAAAAATGGAAATTAAATGACAAGAAAAAACAAAAGAGAGAAAACAATAACAATGAAAGGAAGGGATATAAACAGACAGGTGAACAGAGCAATACACTATTTCCTGAGTGTATTGCTGGTCAGTTTGTTAGAGGAAATTACGTCTCAAAATTGTAAAGGAAGAAAAACTTATATATAGAAAAATAAAATTAAATACATTGAAAAGATAGAATATAACTGTAAGAATGCAAATTTAAAAATTAAAAAAACTTTAATAAGACAATAAAACCTTCAAAAAATAACAAAACAAATAAAACAGAAGAAGAAGGAAAAAAAGTGTATGATTAGGCAGGTGAATAGAACAGAGCCATACACTAGATTTTGGGTGTGTTTTGGTCTTTTAGAAGAAATTGCATCCCAAAATTTTAAAGAAAGAGAAACATCTATATATAAAAATAAGATTAAATACAGTGGTGGGATAGAATGTGATTAAAAATGAAAATTTAAAAAGATATTAAAAAAGGATATGATATGGTTGAAAAAGGAAAGAAGAAATATTTTTTTTAAAAAGAAAATAAAAAAAAATTAAAGTTGAAAGACTAAAGAATCATGGGGCAAAGGCCAAGAGTTCTATGTGCTGTATTCCCCTTGTACTGTAGTTTTGCAGTTCTCATTAATGGGTAAACGTGGTGTTGGCTAGACATTCTTGCTGATCTTCTGTTGCACTGATTCTCAGATATCTTTGCCCCAGGCAGAATTGTACCACCTTTGCCTGGGGACAGGCTAAGTAATCTGCTTTCTACTGCTCTGTGTTGCTTTTGTTCCCTGAAGGCTTTTGGCACAGCTTTAGAGGATTGGAATGAAAATGGTGACCTCCAATCTCTGGCCACAGCCTAAAGCTCTGGGCCCCACTCCTCAGTGGGCCCTCAGAGAAAAGCAGTCAGTCACTCCTGTCTTCCTGGTCTCTGGCTGCACTTGATGTTTACCCAGCCTATGACTGAGCATTTCTGTCTCAGTACAAGACCCCATTTGGAATCTCCAAACTCAGCATGCTCCTGTGGCGCAATCCTGCGCTGCTTCTCCCAGGGTAGGAAGGGGAGTCTCCCTGGATCTGCTGCTTGTTGGGCCCCTGCATGAAGAGTAGTGGCCTGACTGTGCTCCAGATCACGGTTTATGGCAACCCCCAGCTGAGAGCCCAGTCTTGGGCTCACTCTCTGCAGCCAGCTTCCCCACTCCAATACCTGGGAGCTCTGTTGCACTCAGGCGCTACCCCCCACCCTGCCCCCATCTTCCTGTGACTCCAAGGATCCTCAGGCCACACTGTCCCAGTGAGGGTTCCACCCAGCCTGCCTATCCACTGGAGTGACATCCCTCATTGTAGCAGGTTTCTAGAAGTTCCAGTTTTGTGCTCTGCTGCTCTGTCACTTGTCAGTAGCTGGCTGATGGAGGCTCTTTCCTGCCATGGTCTAGCTTTCCATATGTTTACTTAGATTCACTTCTACACATGTCCTACCCTGAAGAAAGTGGTCACTTTTCTATAGTTGCAGCTATTCTTTTCTTTGATCTCTAGTTCAGTTTGCAGGTATTCAGAATGGTTTGATAGCTATCTAGCTGAATTTCTGGGACCAGCTGAAATTAAGGTTTCCTATTCCTCCACTGTCTTGGACTCTCCCCAAAAGAATCCAAAATCTTGTAACCCACATGTTATATATAGTTTATTATAGTTTCATGAATTCATGAACTATAAAAAGGAGACCAAATATGAGGGAGAAAAATCAGTCCTGTTTTCTAGGAATTCCTCTAGCATTTTGAAATACTTATTTACAGTTTCGTTTTTTTCTGTATATATATTTTAAATTTTTAAATACTTTTTGAATCATACTATGCCAGTTTTAGAATCTGCTTTTTAAAATTAACACATAACACCCAAATTTCCACATCATTAAAAATTTCTTTAGAATCTGCTTTTTAAAATTAACACATAACACCCAAATTCCCACATCATTAAAAATTTCTTAACATACCTAATTTATGTATTCATTCCTATTGTTAATTTTTTAAATTGTTTCTCCTTTTCTACCATAATATCAGATGATGTATTAAGCACTTTTTGACATGTCAGATGTAATCTCAGAACTCTGGAATAACATGAAAGCATATAAATATTTTATGTATGTAGTCATTTATTTGATAAATATTCACTGTATGTCAAGCACTGTGTTACATAGCACAGCATTGCTTTTTGGAAAGATTGTACCTATATTAGCTTTCACTGGCAGTGCAGAGATAGTCCTGTTTCTATTACTCTTGAGTATTATCACTTTAAAAACATATTTTGTGCTAGTTTGATAGATTAAAGAAAATGGGATTCCAAAGTAATAGAAATTTTTTTAGTAAAACAAAAGTAAAGTTAACTTTATATAAATATTTCATGTTTACTAGCTATTTGTGTACATTCTTTGTGAATTGTATGTTCAGAACATCTGCTCATTTTTCTGCTGGCATCTTATTTTTTAAAAATTATCTATTACCGAACAGATTAGCATAGGAAAAGGGAAGGGAAAATAAAATAAGATGAAAGTAGGAAGGGAGGGAAACCATACGAAATGCTAAACTCTAGGAAACAGAAGGTTGTTGGAGGGGAAGTCGGTGGGAGGAAGGAGTAAGTGGGTGATGAGCATTAAGGAGGGCACTTGATGTAATAATCACTGGGTGTTGTATGCAAATGATGAATCACTAGACTCTATCTCTGAAACTGTTAACTAAATTGAATTTAAATAAATAATTAAAAAATTATCTGAGTGATTCTTTACAGCTTAAAATAGTAAATAAACCTTATTTTTTCATAGGTGTTGAAACTTTTTTCCAAAATATAATTTTATATTATTTTCTTATCTTCTTTATATTATTTTCTTTCCATAATTTTATATTACTTTTCTTGACATATTAAGGTTTGAAAATTTCGTTTAGCCAAACCAGTCAAGCCCTGTATTTCTTATTTTTTCTGGTTCCTTTCATACTTAGAATACTTATATAGCCCATCCAAGTTCTGGTGTTTACCTTTAGAACCTGTATTACTTTGTGTTTCCTGCCTTAGGGAACAGCAGTCACTGGTTTACTCATCAATGTGTCTAGTGCCTGTCATGTAGGAAGTGATCAGTATTTGCTGAATGATGGAGCCTAACAAAAGAGTTGAACAATTTTTGTTCATCATAAATCTAGTCTGAATTATAGTTTCAAATTTAGTCAGTTCTAGAAGCTTAGATTTGCTTTTGCAAAAAGATTTGCTTTTGTTTTCCGACACTAAAAATTAAACCCACTATTAAAAAATGAATCCTACAGGGTTTTAAAAATTCTTATAGATCTAGAATGAGATCTGCTTTAGAATATATTCTGTGTTTCTCTTAGTACTCAACATTCCTGAGATTTACTGCTTTGTCTTTTATAGTGTGTTTTAAGTTCTGCTTTGGCTATCATTATCTTTTTTTGGGAAACTTTGAAAATTTTAAAGATTTTTTTATGATAGTCATAAATTTGAATTTATGATAAATTTTTATGATAGTCATAAAATTGAAACAACTTGTTAACAAAATATATAAATCATGCCTTTTCTGTATAACTTGTTTTTGAATTGTACCTGTTCTTATAATGTGAACATTTACTCTGTAGTGCAAGGTTTGTGATGGCAAGTATCCTATATTCACTCCATTTATAGTGAAACTAATCTTCTAAAGTTCCAATTAATCCTTCATTTAATTTCTGTAATTTAAGAAATTTAAAAAATGCATATCAAGTTAATATATCCCAATTATTTATTTAAATAAGATCTAATAAATTTTCTATGTAATTTTTTCATATTAGGCAGAGTCAAGGGAATATATGGATATAAAGATTATATTTTTAAGTTAAAAAATATGGCCCCTAACTTTTTCTTTTGAGATTTCTCAGTTGTTTATGAAAGTTTGATTTCTGTTCCATAGACACATATGGGAAATATAAAATGAATTAGAAAAGATATACAATATTGTCTAAAGTGATTATGCATTTTTCTTTTAGGCAGGGAAATGAAGAACAACAGACTGAGGTTCCAGTTCTTTATCATGATGTTACATCCCTTTTGCTCATCCAGATCTTAATGATGCCGCAACCCTTACGAAAAGGTATGTCTTTATAATTCTGCTTCTTAGCCATATAGTATACATAAAAATTATGGGGACAAATATTAATTCTGTTGGTAATGTTTTGAGGTCAAGGAGTTTTTTATTTTTTTATTAGTAGCAAATCATATATATCTAAAAGAAGATGACAGTGAAATAAAGGGTTTTTTTCCTTATGGGTCTGTTCTTTTAAGGTTTTTATTCAATAATAAGGTAAAGATAAGGGAAAATCACTCTGAAAATTTTTGTTTTAAAAAAATTTAAAGTGATAATTCAGAAATGTGAAAAAAAGAGCCTTAATGCCTCTACTTTATCTACATGCATAAATATTTTATATAGTAGTAATCATAGTTATTCAAATGTGATACCCCACAATTTTTAATGTTAATATACTATCTTGATATTAACAGCATTAATACTGTGATAACAATAACACTAATATTATATTAATAATGTTTTAATTATTGCTCTATAGTCTTTGTTGTTTTCATTTAAAGACATTTAAAATATTCTACTAAATAATTAGCCATTCCCTTTTGGTGAAAAGCTTTGTTTTTGTGTTATTATGAGTTACATCAAAGAACATCTATAGATGTATGAAAGCCTTGTTACTGGGGAAGATATTTTTTGTGTGTATTTCAATTTGATCTTTTGATATAATTTTTTACCTAAGGGTGTGAAGTGATCATTTATTCTAAACATAAGCAAATTGGTATCTTATGCAAATTGTGATACTCTCTGAGGAGTTAAATGTCATTAATAAATAAGTAAATTATTTTAATAATTTTTAATTATTAATAAAAATAATTTAATTATTAATAATTAATAATATTACTTATTACAAAAATAAATAAATAAAAATAAAATATAATATTTTATATTTGAACTGTAGTTCAATATTTTATACTTGAATTTTGGGGTTTTTTAAAAGTTTTTATTTTAATCACCTGGTGTTCATTAAGGCAAGTGCACGCCTTAACCCCCATCATGTATTTCACCCATCCCCCCAACCACCTCCCCTCTGGTAACCCTTAGTGTGTTCTGTATAGTCAGGAGTCTGTTTATTGATTTTCCTCTCTCTCTCTTTTTTTTCTCTTTGCTTATTTGTTTTGTTTCTTAAATTCTACATATGAGTGAAATCATATGGTATTTGTCTTTCTCTGACTTATTTTACTGAGCTTAATACTCTCTAACTCCATCCATGTCATTGTATATGGCAAGATTTCATTCTTTTTATGGCTGAGTAAATCCAATAAATATGTATATGTATTTATACACACACACATATATTTATAATATATACACACACACACATACACACACCACATCTTTATCCATTCATCAATTGATGGACATTTGGGTTGATTCCATTATCTTGGCTATTATAAATAGTGCTGTAAATATAGGGGTGCATATGTCCCTTTGAATTAGAATTTTGTATTCTTTGGGTAAATATCCAGTAGTGCGGTTGTTGAATCATTGAGGATACCCCATTGAGGGTAGCTCTATTTTTTTTTTAAAGATTTTATTTATTTGTCAGAGAGAGTGAGCACAGACAGACAGAGTGACAGGCAGAGACAGAGGGAGAAGCAGACTCCCTGCCGAGCAAGGAGCCTGATGTGGGTGGACGCTGGGATCATGACCTGAGCCGAAGGCAGCCGCCCAACCAACTGGGCCACCCAGGTGTCCCGAGGGTAGCTCTATTTTTAAGTTTTTGAGGCACCTCCATACTGTTTTCCAGAGTGGCTGCACCAGTGTGCATTCCCACCAGCAGTGCAAGAGGTTTCCTTTTTCTCCACATTCTTGCCAACACTTGTGTCTTGCGTTTTTGGTGTTAGCTACTCTGGCAGGTGTGAGGTGATATATCATTGTAGTTTTGATTTGCGTTTCCTTGATGATGAGTGATACTGAGCATCTTTTCATGTTTCTGTTTGCTATCTGGAGGTCTTCTTTGGGAAAGTGTCTATTCATGTCTTCTTCCCATTTTTTTTTAAGATTTTATTTATTTGACAGAGATTACAAGTAGGCAGAGGGGCAAGCAGAGAGAAAGGGGGAAGCAGGCTCCCCACCGAGCAGAGAGCCTGATGCAGGGCTCGATCCCAGGACCCTGGGACCATGACCTGAACCGAAGGCAGAGGCTTTTAACCCACTGAGCCACCCAGGCGCCCCATCTTCTTCCCATTTTTAATTGGATTGTTTTTGGGTATTGAGTTGTATAAGTTCTTTATAGGTTTTGGATACTGATCCTTATCAGATATGTCATTTACAAATATCTTCTCCCATTCTGTCCATTGTCTTTTAGTTTTTATTTTGAGGTAGTCCCAATAGTTTATTTTTGCTTTTCTTTACCTTGCCTCAGGAGACATATGTAGAAAGAAGTTACAATGGCCGATGTCAAAGAAGTTACTGCCTGTGTTTTTTCTAGGATTTTTATTGTTTCAGGTCTCACATTTAAGTCCTTAATCCATTTTGAATTTATTTTTGTGTATGGTATAAGAAAGTGGTCTAGTTTTATTCTTTTGCATGCTGCTGTCAAGTTTTTCCAGCACCATTTGGATATCCCATTGGATATTCTTTTCTGCTTTGTCAAAGTTTAATTGACCATGTAGTTCTGGGTTTTCTTTTCTGTTCTAGTGATCTGTTGTCTGTTTTTATGCCAGTACCATACTGTTTTGATCACAACAGTTTAGTAATATAACTTGAAGTCCGGAATTGAGACACCTCCAGTTTTGCTTTTCATTTTCAAGATTGCTTTGGCTATTTGGGGTCTTTTGTGGTTCTCTGCAGATTTTAGGATTGTTTATTCTAGCTCTGTGAAAAATGTTGTTGGTGTTTTGATAGGGATTGCATTAAATATGTAGATTGCTTTGGGTAGTATGGATAATTTTAACAATATTTATTCTTCCAATCCATAAGCATGGAATGTTTTTCCATTTCTTTGTGTCATCTTCACTTTCTTTAGTCAGTGTTTTAGTTTTCAGAGTACAGGTCTTTCATCTCTCTGGTTAGATTTATTCCTAGATATCTTATTATTTTTGGTGCAGTTGTAAATGGGATTGTTTTCTGAATTTCTCTTTCTGCTGCTTCATTATTGGTGTATAGAGATGCCACAAAAAAAGAAAAAAAAAAAGAAATGCCACAGATTTCTGAATGTTGATTTTGTACCCTGGGAGTTTACTGAATTCATTTATCAGTTCTAGCAGTTTTTTGGTGGAGTCTTTCAGGTTTTCTATATACAATGTCACGTCATCTGCAAATAGTGAAAGTTTTATTTCTTCTTTACTGAATTGGATGCCTTTTACTTCTTTTTGTTGTCTGATTGCTGTGTCTAGGACTTCTAGTACTGTGTTGAATAAAAGTAGTAAGAGTGGATATCCTTGTCTTGTCTTGACCTTAGGTGAAAGGCTGTCAGTTTTTCCCTCATTGAGGATGATGTTAGCTATAGGTTTTTAATAGATGGCCTTTATTATGTTGAGGTATGTTCCCTCTAAACCTACTTTGTTGAGGGTTTCTATCATGAATGGACATTGTACTTTGACAGATGCTTTTTCTATACCTATTAAAATGATCATATGGTTCTTTGCTTTCTTTTATTAATATGGTATATCATAATGATTGATTTGCTAGTATTGAACCACCCTTGCAAACCAGGAGTATATCCCACTTGACGGTGGTAAATGATTTTTTTAAGCATTGTTGGATTTTGTTTGCTGATGTTTTGTTGAAGATTTTTGGATCTATATTCATCAGAGACATTGGCTTTTAATTCTTTTTTGTGTGTGTGTGTGGTGTTTTGTCATTTTTTTCTATCAGGGTAATGCTAGCCTCATAGAATGAATTTGGAAGTACTCTTTCTATTTTTTGGGATATTTGAGAAGAATGGGTATTAATTCTTTAAATGTTTGGTAGAATTTTCCTGTGAAGCCATCTGGTCCTGGGCTTTTGTTGATTGTGAGCCTTTTGATTACTGGTAATTAGTCTGTTCAAATTTTCTGTTTCTTCCTGTTTCAGTTTTTGTAATTTATATATTTCTAGGAATTTATCCATTCCTTCTAGGTTGTCCAGTTTTGTTGGCATATAGCTTTTCTTTTTTTTTTTTTTTTAAAGATTTTATTTATTTATTTGACAGAGAGAGACAGTAAGAGAGGGAACACAGAGGGGTGGGGGTAGTGTAGGAGAGGAAGAAGCAGGCTTCCCGCTGAGCAGGGAGCCCAATGTGGGACTCAGGACCCTAGGACCGTGACCTGACCTGAAGACAGACACTTAATGACTCCACCACTCAGGCACCCCAGCATATAGCTTTTCATAATATTCTCTTATAATTTTATTTCTGTGATGTTGGTTCTTTGGTGATTCTATTTAGTTGAATGCTTTCTCTTTTTTTCTTGATAAGTCTGGCTAGGGGTTAATCAATTTTGTTGAGTTTCTTTCTCAGTTAACTAGTTCCTGTCTTCATTGATCTGTTCTATTGGTTTTATTTTTTTAGTTTTTGTATCATTTATATCTGCTCTAATCTTTATTGTCTTCTTCCTTTTGCTGGTTTTAGGTTTGTTTGTTGTTTTTCTAGCTTCTTTAGGTGTAAGGTTAGGTTGTTTGAGATTTTTTCTTGCTTCTTGAGGTAAGCCTGTATTGCTCTAAACTTCCCTCTTAGAAATGCTTTTGCCGCACCCCAAAGGTCTTGAACCATTGTGTTTTCATTTTCATTTGTTTCCATGTACTTTTTTTTTTTTTTTTAAGATTTTTATTTATTTGAGAGAAAGAGTGGTGGAGTGCACAAGCAGGGGGTAAGAAGCAGGCTCCCTGCTGAGCAGAGAACCCAACACCGGGCCCGATTCCAGGAACCCAGAATCACAACCTGAGCCAAAGGCAGTTGCCCATCTGACTGAGTCACCCAAGCATCCCTGTTTCCATTTACTTTTTAATTTCTTCTTTTATTTCCTGGTTGATGCATTCAGTGTTTAGTAACATGTTATTTAACCTCCATCTGTTTGTGGTCTTTCCAGATATTTTCTTGTGTTTGACTTACAGTTTCAGATTTTCTTGTGGTTGTAGTCAGAAAAGATGCATGCTGTGACTTTGATCTTTTTGAATTTGTTGAGGCTTGTTTTATGGCCTAATATGTGATGAATTCTGGAGAATATCCCATGTGCACTTGAATATTATTCTGTTGTTTGGGGATGAAATGTTTTGAGTGCATCTGTTAAATCTATCTGGTAATTTTGGATTGTTTTTAAATATAAACATCATAAAACATAAAATTCACAAGGCCTGTGAGTGGCTCAGTTGATTAAGTTGCCAACTCTTAATTTCAACTCAGGTTATAATCTCAGGGCCCTAGGATTGAACCCCGCATTGGGCTCCGTGCTTAGTGTCAAGTCTGCTTGAGATTCTCCTTCTCCCTATGCCTCTCCCCCACTTCATGTGTGTGCTCTCTCTCTTTCTAAAACAAATAATTAAATCATTTTTTAAAAATAAACATAAAATTCACCTTTTTAAAAATTTAAAATGTACAGTTCAGTACATTCATATGTTAGGCAACCATCACCATTATCTAGCTCCAGAACATTTTCATTAGCCCAGTAGAAATTTTGTACCCATTAAGCAATCACTCCCATTTCCTTCTTTCCCCAGCTCCTAGAAACCACTAATCTGCTTCCTTACTCTATGGATTTGCCTGTAGTAGATATTTCATATTAATAAAATTATACAGTATATGGCTTTTTGTGTCTCTCTGCTCTCAGTTAATGTTTTCAGGGTTCATCCATGTTGTAATATGTGTTGTACTTCATTTCTCTTCATGGCTGAGTAATATTTCATTGTAGGACTATGCCACATTTTATCCAGTCATCATTTGATAGACATTTTGATTGTTTCTACGATTTGGCTCTTGTGAGTAGTGCTACTGTGATATTTGTATACAAGTTTTTGTTTGAATTCCTGTCTTGAGTTCTTCTGTACATAGCTAAAAGTGGGTTTGCAAGGTCATGGTCATTTTATGTTTAACTACTTGAGGAACTGCCAAATTTCAGATATTTTTGAATGTTACTTATTTGGGGGTTGGCTATGTATATGAATTTCATTACTTATTTTGTACCTGTTAAATAGCCTTATTGAATGTCATCTCTTTGCAAAATTAGTTATAAGCTCTTTAGGTTTGTGTGTGTGTGTGTGTGTGTGTGTGTTACTTCAGTTAGTTTTCCTTATTTTAGGGAACTAGTTGCTTTGGAGTTATGCTGATTTTCCCTGACTGTGGTCTTCTAATTATACTAGTAGTATCACATTTTGGAATTTAAACAATTTTACTTTGTTTTATAAAGTCTTCAAAATAGTTAGATATTTACTTATTTAATTAATTGTATTTAAATATATATTTTACATATATGCATAATTATGACATAAATCTGAAAAGCTAAAATGAAGGAAACTTGACATATAGAGCTAGACTTATTTCTATAATTAATATTTATCTGAAGAGAAAAATAGTTCAGTTGATTTTAAAGGACCTACTGTATTAGTGTCTGAGAGCTGTAACTGGTGCATCTCTCTTATCATGAGATGACAACTGTTGACACTAGCCTTTAATAGAAGGAGAAGTTAATACCAGAAGAAGATGAAATACGTTGAATTAATTGAACATAGTAAATTAAATTACTTAGAAACTTATTCTAAAATTGTTTACTAAAATATGAGTCAATAAAATTGATCTACTTAATTTAATAATAGCTAAATGAATAGAATCGATTTAGAGAAACATCCATATAAATATTTATAATATTGTTTGTGACTGTACCTTAAAGTAATATCATTAAAGAAGTGTTGTTTAGGGGACAAATTTCAACAGTTGTTTATATAGTACTTAGTCATTGCCTGATTCAGTTCAATAAATATATTTTTTAATTAAAAAAGTTTTTTTAGATTATTTATTTATTAGAGAGAGCACAAGCAGGGAGAGCAGCAGACAGAGAGTGCGGGAAAAGCAGGCTCTCCGCTGAGCATGGAGCCCTACACAGGACTGGATTCCAGGACCCTGGTCACAATCTGAGCCAAAGGCTTCAGAAGCTCAACCAACTGAGCCACCCAGGCGTACCTCAAGAAATATTTAATGAGTACCTGCTGTGTGCCAGGTTGCTATGCTTCTTTGCTAGATGCTGATGATGCAAAGATGAATAAAACATGGACTTTACCTTTGAGGAACCACAGAGCTAAGTATTTAGGAGTCATTAACTTCAGTTAGAATTGCTTTAAAAAAATCTATGATTTAGGGGCACCTGGATGGCTCAGTTGGTTAGCCAACTGCCTTCAGCTCAGGTCATGATCCCAGAGTCCCGGGATCGAGTCCCGCACTGGGCCCCCAGCTCCACAGGGAGTCTGCTTCTCCCTCTGACCTTCTCCTCGCTCATGCTCTCTCTCACTGTCTCTCTATCAAATAAATAAATCTTTTAAAAATATCTATGATTTGGGACACCTGGGTGGCTCAGTTGGTTAAGCAGTTGCCTTCGGCTCAGGTCATGATCCCAGCGTCCTGGGATGGAGTCCCACATCGGGCTCCTTGCTCGGCGGGGAGCCTGCTTCTCCCTCTGCCTCTGCCTGCCACTCTGTCTGCCTGTGCTCGCTCTCTCATGCTCTCTCTCTCTCTCTGACAAATAAATAAATTAAAAAAAAATTTTTAAAAATATCTATGATTTATATTTTTTAAAACTTCATAAGAATTCAATATTAGGTTATCTGTTATTTTTATAAAACAGCTTCAAAGATCATGTATTGTGTGATAGTTATGCTCACTGTCATTGTAGTCATAATTCCTCTTAGAATTTGGGGCCAGGAGGCGCTTGGGTGGCTCAGTGGGTTAAAGCCTCTGCCTTCGGCTTGGGTCATGATCCCAGGGTCCTGGGATTGAGCCCCACATCAGGCTCTCTGCTCAGCAGGGAGCCTGCTTCCTCCTCTCTCTCTCTCTCTCTCTCTGCCCGCCTCTCTGCCTACTTGTGACCTCTCTCTGTCAAATAAATAAATAAGATCTTTAAAAATAAAAAGAATTTGGGGCCAGAAAAAATTTGCCGTTCTTTATTAAATTTTTTTTTAGTTTGTCACACATTGAGGAACTAAGTAGAAACCTTTATGTATTAGCAGATAGAGATCTTTATTTAATTGCTAGGGAGTTTGGAGCTTAATTTTAATAAGTTACTTGAATTTTTCTCAGACAGCTTTCTTCCTTTTTTTTTTTTTTAAGAAGGTGGGGAGTTGTAGAATAGGATAATTGGAGTTGTTAATATAATTTTTCTTTTGTATTCCCTATTGACATTAGGGTTAATAGGCAGTGGTCTTTATTGTATTTGTGTTTTTATTGTAATGTGTATTCGTGTATCTATTTAGTTACTGGTTGTTATTAGAAGAGGAAGGGAAAGTGAAGGAAATATTGTTTGCATGTAGTAGAATGTTAAATGTTCCCATGGTTTTAAAAATAGGTGATGCAGAAATTTACCTTAAGCTTTTTAGTATTTAGCACTGTATTTAGGTTAAAAGACCTTTTTTTATATCATAAGTCTCATTAGAAGCTTGAGTTAATATATTAAAGACACATGTTTATTTTCCTTTTATCTGTTTTCATTTATTTTATTCATTATTATTATACCTGTCATGTCACTGGCCTCCAAAAATAAGCTTTAAAGTAATTTATGATATGTCACTATTTTCAGGTATTCATGTTTCATTTTTTATAACTTAGGATCAGGCTTGGCTGTGTAGAATAGAAAAGAAACCCCAGATCACACAGTACATTAAGTAAGACAGATAATATTTTTTTATTTCTTCATGTAGGAAGTCTGAAGGTAGGCAGGTCAGGTCCTTCTACTTCACAGGACTCTAGTCCTATGATGTGGCTCTCATCTTCATGTTTCAAGGAAGTTGCAGGAGTTGTGCCTTCATAGTCTTGTTTATTAAGACAGCAGGATGGAGAGTTGAGAGAGGAAATTTGCTCTCTCTTTTAAGAAGTCCTCTTGCGGGGGCACCTGGGTGGCTCAGTGGATTAAGCCTCTGCCTTGGGCTCATGTCACAATCCCAGCATCCTGGGATCAAGCCCCGCATTGGGCTCTCTGCTCAGCGGGGAGCCTGCTTCCCCCCTCTCTCTGCCTGCCTCTCTGCCTACTTGTGATCTTTGTCTGTCAAATAAATAAAAAAATATTGAAAAAAAAATACGTCTGAGTCTAAAAGAGCACTTAAAAGAAGTCCTCTTGGAAGTTCCACATAAAATATCTTATACATATCTTTGGCTAAAGTTCTTCCTTCTCTTTTACCTCTGGGATTTAAAACATAAAATCATCATCTTTTTTAGGAAGGGTCAGTTACTCAGATTTGGATCATGTCATTGTTCTTTCCCATGTCACTCTTTGAGGAGAATCATGATTCTGTTCAATCATGCCTTATAGGATAGAGATTCCAGGATTCAGTGGAACATCCTGTACTAGTGATTATAGACTATCTTCTGCACCCAGCATCCAGAGATAGAAGATTGCTTATTATTTCTCACTCACTTTAAGAAAGGAAATATTTCAGTCTTGCTTTGTCACAAACCAAGGCTTTATAAGAATAAACTGTTTATTTTAGAATATTTCAACCATATATAGCAATAAAGAGCAGAGTTTAATGAAACTCCCTATACCCGCCAATTATCAACTTTTTTTTTTTTTTAGATTTTATTTATTTGAAAGACAGAGATCACAAGTAGAGAGGCAGGCAGAGAGAGGAAGGGAAGCAGGCTCCCCGCTGAATAGAGAGCCCGATGCGGGGCTCGATCCCAGGACCCTGGGATTGTGACCTGAGCCAAAGCCAGAGGCTTTATACCACTGAGCCACCCAGGCGCCCTCAACTCATGTTTTATTTATACTCTCTCCTATTTCATTCTTCCTCCTACTCTTTCAAAGCAACTCCCAGACATCCTATCATTTCATCTATATAGTCTTTAGTATATATCTCTAGAAGATAAAGATTTGGTCAGTAAACATGACCACAGTACTATGAACCCATTTTTTAATGGACAGTTTTGCTTTAATATCATTAGATACCAAGTCAGTGTTCAGATTTCTGTAGTTGTTATAAATGGTTTCTTACAGTTGGTTTATTTGATTTGGGATCCAGACAAGGTCTACACCTTGGATTTGGTGGTTATTTCTCTTTCAAATCTATGGGTTTACCCTCTCCTTTTACATTTTATTTGTTGAAGAGTCTGGATCTTTTGTCTGTACTTTACTGCTTGCATCCCCATGGCATCCTTTAATAATATGTTCTGTTCCCATGTGTTTCCTGCAAAGTGGCAGATAGATCTAAACACCTAGATTGCTTCTTATTTCTTTTTATTTTGGAAAAAACACCTCTTGGATGGTGTAACATACTTTTCATCACAAGACAGATTCCACGTGTCTCTCTTTTGTGACATTAGAGGCTATGGATGATTGCCTAGATTGTTCTGTTTTTGTGTATGTGTGTGTGTGTTTCTTTTAAAGATTTTATTTTAAACTAATCTCTATACCCGGTATGGAACTCACAATCCTGAGATCAAGAGTCACATGCCATACTGACTGAGCCAGTGAGGCATCCCTATGGAGTGTATTTTCTTTTTTTTTTTTAGCATCCTCCAGAGATGACTGCTTTTTTATTAGTATTATGAGTGCGTGGATTTTTAACAAAGTTGATGTCTCTTATTCCTGATGTAGAATACTAACTGTATAAACACTTGTGTTTGGTTCGTGTTGGCTTGTGTTCTGATGATGTGACCCGAGTAGTCTTTGATAGTTTTTTCAGACCAAGGCTTTTTAATTTATGATTTAGGAGTTCATTAGTAGGAATCCATGAATCTCCTAAAATGATATAGGAAATTTTTGTATGTGTATGTGCAGTTTTTTTTTTTTTTTCTGAGAAGTTCCATAGCCCATAACCAGGTTTTCAAAAGGGTCTTGACCCCTAAAAATGAGTTAGCTATAAATTCTCCTGAGGACTCCTGGTTATATACAATATAAGGGATAATAATAAGGAAGTTGTTTATGTGTAGTAGGAGAATCAGAAGCAGATTATCATGGGATGAGAAATGAGACAACAATGAGGAAACAGCAGAGAGAACTGTCAAGAATGAATGTGGGGAGAGAGCACAAGCTATATGTGGATATAGTCAAACGGGTTATTTTTGTTTGTTAAGTTAGGAGAGTTTTGAGCATGTTTAAATGTTTGCCATTTCTCCATTATTTACTTAATAACTCATGGTGGTACTTTTATCTTGTTACCCTCTCCTGGTAGCCTTTCACTTAAATGGGTGGTTTTCCATAATTAAACACCCATAATTAATGTATAGTTTTGTTGTGACACTTGTCTCATTGTCATAATGGTAGGTTTTCTTTTAATATCTCCATTTCTAAGTTATCAGTTCCTCCAGGACTTGTATCATTTTACATGTATCCCTAGTGCCTACCTGCTACATAGTATGGCTCAGTAAATGATTGTGGAATGGAAATGTTAAATATACAATTATCTTATTTTCTGGTAAATTGGTTATTTTCTTTTTGGGAATTCAAGAAGGCTATAGCTTTGGTTTGAATCTTTATATCTTATATTGTGATCATTTCTATATAATGTTCTTTGAGAATGTTGGCAGTTTATAGGACCCAAACCACAGTTGCCCTGAAGTATAGCCAAGGGAATAGCTTTAACTACCTTATTAGATGTTAGATGGACTTGGAATCTTTCCTCAGTTCTATGTTGATTAACATAAAGAAAATCTTATTAAACTATTTGGGTTCTTCGCTCATGAAAGAGAAAATGGAGTTGATCTTATTACACAAAACACATTACAAATTGATTTTTGTTGTAGACTAGATTTTTTGAAGAGAGTCAGAGTTGTGTAGTTAGAAACTCAGATCATAAAAAGGAAGACTGAAAAAATTTGATGTTTGTAGGGATATGTGCAAAGAGCTTTATGGAGGCAGTGGAATAGTATATTTCTTTACAGAAACTTTTTGTGATAATTTTAGGAAAACAATAAAATGTCTGATACCAACTTTAGATTATTTCCTTTTTACTTATATGATTTTTCCTTTAGGGTTTTATTGTTTTACATATATTATAACTGTCCTAAAAGAAACTTGGAGCATTTTTTATTACCTTAACTCTAAAACAGTTTATGGGAAAGGAATTTTTGCAGGTATCTGAATCCTGTTTGTCTTCTTGTTTTATCACCTGCACTGAGCATGATACCCATAGGCCAGTAAATATCTCCCCAGAAAACTATAGGTTCCTTGGATTACTTTTACAAAATTCAAGACAAATGGCATTGCATAGAGAAGATACATCTTATATGAATGAATCCTTGTTTTCGTCCAAGTCCCTAAAAAACATTGATTTCACGTGGTAACCATTTAGAAAATGTTTGTTGGATGAATGAGTGAATGTGAGAATCTAAGCATAAGCTGTGATTTTAAACTGCCACATGAAATACTTGGAAAATGATAATCAAGGCAGATAAAATGACTGAAACACCAAATTAGTACTTTGCTACATTGAAAAGCAAAGATGATGCATACAGTAGCTATTATTTTCCTAAAATATATTATTTCTTTTTAAACAAGCAAAAAAAAATTGTATGTGGTTTAAAATGAGAGGACGTCATGTATGAGTAGTATTTCTGGGCAATATAAATGACTCCATTTTGTTGTTTTTAGTAGGCAAATTCTGTAATGTTCATCATTCTATTTAGACATTCAATTAAGTCATGAAATATTCTTGACTTTGATGAAGCCATCATATTCTGGTTTTCCTCCTATCTCTTTTCCACTTATTTTTAACGTTCCTTTTCATTCACCTCTTCCTCTCACCGTTCTTGGAGTTGTTCTTTGTTCCTGCCCCTTCTCAATTTTATCTTCTTTCGCATAACTTCAACTCACTTATTCTCTGATGATTCCCAAATCTCTAGCTGCAGTTGACAACTCCCTGGTGAGCTCCAGACCCAGACTCCTACACATACCTCAAGCTCAGCATATGTAACATTAATTCATTTTGTCTCCATTCAGACTTACCCTCTTCCTCTGTTTTAGTCATTTAGTCATTTAGTCATTCATTAGCATTTAGTCAGTGCTACCTTTGTCTGCTCTTTGTTGTACGGTGAGAGACTTTCATCATTCTCTACCTTCAGAGGGCTACAAGATCTTGTTGTTTTTATCATTTAAATATTTCTCTAATTCATTCTCTCTATCATCATTATTCTTCCTTAGTTCAGGTCACCTAATTTCTCATTTGTGGTACTTTTGCTATCTGCTAATAGGTTGTCTTGTGTGTAATCTTGTCTTGTTTCAGTCTCTTTCTCCTAAGAAGTAGCAGTGAATATTTTAGATGGGTCTTGTTTTTTATCCATTCTGATACCTTCTGTCTTTTGTATGGAGCATCTTGTCCCTTTACTTTCAGAGTGATTATTGATAGATATGAATTTAGTGCCATTGTATTACCTGTAAAGGTGGTGTTTTTGGAGATGTTCTCTATTCCTTTCTAGTCTTTGTTGCTTTGGTCTTTTCCCCCCTACTCAGAGTTCCCCTTAATATATTTTGCAGGGCTGGTTTAGTGGTCACAAACTCCCTTACGTTTTGTTTGTCTGGGAAACTATCTTTCCTTCTATTCTGAATGACAGCCTTGCTTGATAATGTATTCTTGGTTACATATTTTCCCATTCAGCATGTTTAGAGTAAATCATAGCACAAAGCCGCTGCCAAGGTTTGCTGCCCTCAGCCATCTTCTTTGTTCCTGTGCTGCTGAAGAGGGCAGCTCAATGGCACCTGCAGGGTCTTTGCCCCCACGGAGGCCATATAATCTCTGCCAAATGCACTCCAAGCAGGGGAACTCTTTCTCCCTGTGGGACCAGGACCACGCTGTCCACTCCCTGGTCTCCACCCCTCTTCCCTACAGGAGTAGGGAAGTTTTGTGACTGTGGCCATTGCTGCTCTGAACAGTAGGGTACAGATGGCCCTTCTTTTCACTACATCTGTATCTTTGGGGTAAATACCTAGTAGTGCAGTTGCAGAATCATAGAGTAGCTCTATTTTTAACTTTTGGAAGAATCTCCACACTGTTTTCCAAAGTGACTGCACCACCTTGCATTCTCACCAACAGTGTGAGAGGGTTCCCCTTCCTCCACATCCTCTCCGACACTTGTTTCCTGTCCTGTTAATTTTGACCATTCTAGCTGGTGTAAGGTGGTATCTCAGTGTGGTTTGATGTGAATTTCTCTGATGGCTAATGATGATGAACATTTCTTCACGTGTCTGTTAGCCATTTGCATGTCTTCTTTGGAGAAGTATCCATATCTTCTGGCCATTTTTTGATGCGATTGTCTGTTTCTTGGGTGTTGAGTTTGAGGAGTTCTTTATAGATCTTGGATATCAACCCTTTGTAGTGTCATTTGCAAATATCTTCTCCCATTCTGTGAGTTGCCTCTTTGTTTTGTTGACTGTTTCCTTTGCTGTGCAGAAGCTTTGTATCTTGATGAAGTCTTAAAAGTTCATTTTCACTTTTGTTTCCTTTGCCTTTGGAGACATATCTTGAAAGAATTTGCTGTGACCGATGTCAAAGAAGTTACTGCCTATGTTCTCTTCTAGGATTTTGATAGATTCCTGCCTCATATTGAGGTCTTTCATCCATTTCAAGTTTATCTTTGTGTATGGTGTAAGAGAATGGTCAAGTTTCATTCTTCTATACATAGCTGTCCAATTTTATCAGCACCGTTTATTGAAGAGACTTGTCTTTTTTTCCACTGGATATTTTTTCCTGCTTTGTTGAAGATTATTTGACATAGAGTTGAGGGCCCATATCTGGACTCTCTACTCTGTTCCATTGGTCTATGTGTCTATTTTTGTGCCAGTACCATGCTGTCTTGGTGATCACAGCCTTGTAGTAAAGCTTGAAATCAGGCAATGTGATGCCCCCAGCTTTGTTTTTCTTTTTCAACATTTCCTTAGCAATTCGGGGTCTTTTCTGGTTCCATACAAATTTTAGGATTGTTTGTTCCAGCACTTTGAAAAATGCCAATGGAATTTTGATCGGGATGGCATTGAAAGTATAGATTGCTCTGGGCAGTATAGACATTTTAACAATGTTTATTCTTCCAGTTCATGAGCATAGAATGCTCTTCCATGTTTTTGTGTCTTCTTCAATTTCTTTCATGAGTGTTCTGTAGTTCCTCGAGTACAGATCTTTTACCTCTTTGGTTAGGTTTATTCCCAGGTATCTTAAACGGTTCTTGGTGTTATGATAAATGAAATCGATTCTCTAATTTCCCTTTCTATATTTTCATTGTTAGTGTATAAGAAAGCAGTTGATTTCTGCACATTGATTTTGTATCCTGCCACATTACTGAATTGCTGTATGAGTTCTAGTAGTTTGGGGGTGGATTCTTTTGGGCTTTCCATATAAAGTATCATGTCATCTGCAAAGAGAGAGTTTGTTCTTCTTTGCCAATTTGAATGTCTTTTATTTCTTTTTGTTCTCTGCTGTTAGTAGGACTTCTAATACTTTGTTGAACAACAGTGGTGAGAGTAGGCATCCTTGTCGTGCCTGATCTCAATGGGGAGGCTGTCAGTTTTTCCCCATTGAGAATGATATTCGCTGTGAGTTTTTCATAGGTAGATTTTATGAAGTTGAGGAATATTCCCTCTATCCCTATACTTTGAAGAGTTTTAATCAGGAACGGATGCTATATTTTGTCAAATGCTTTTTCTGTACCAATTTAGAGAACCATGTGGTTCTCGTCTCTTTTACTGATTTGTTCTATCACACTGATTGATTGGCGAATGTTGAACCACCCTTGTATCCCAGGGATAATCCCACCTGGTCATGGTGGATAATCTTTTTAATGTACTGTTGGATCCTATGAGCTAGGATCTTGTTGAGATCTTGGTGTCCATATTTGACTGAAATTCTTTTTGATGGGGTTTTTGCCTGGTTTGGGAATCAAGGTAATGCTGGCTTCATAGAAAGAGTCTGGAAGTTTTCCTTCTGTTTCTTTTTTTGAAACAACTTCAGGAGAATACATATTATTTCTTCTTTGAATGTTCGGTAGAAGTCCTCAGGGAATCCATCAGGTACTGGACTCTTTGTTTTTTTGGAGGTTTTGATCACTCCTTCAATCTCATTACTTAGATACTGGTCTTTTCAGGTTGTCAGTGTCTTCCTGTTTCAGTCTTGGAAGTTTATAGGTTTCTAGGAATGCATGTATTTCTTCTACGTTGCTTAACTTATTGGTATATAACTACTGATAATAATTTCTGATGATTGTTTCTTTTCCTTGGTGTTGGTCATGATCTCTCCCCCTTCATTCATAATTTTATTAATTTGGGTCCTCTCTTCTTTTGGATTAGTTTGGCCAGTGGTTTATCAATCTTATTCTTTCAAAAAACCAGTTTCTAGTTTCGTTGATGTGGTCTACCATATCTCTAGTTTCTAACTCATTGATCTCTGCTCCAATCTTAATTATTTCTGTTCTTGTGCATGGGGTTGGCTTAATTTATTGTTGATTTTCTAGTTCTTTAAGGTATAAGGAGAGTTGGTGTACTCAGGATTTTTCAGGTTTTTTTTTTTGTTTTTTTGGTTTTTTTTTTTTGAGTGAGGCTTGGATGGCTATGTATTTCCCCTTAGGACCATCTTTGCCGTATCCCATAGGTTTTGCACTGATGTGTCTTCATTCCCATTGGTTTTCATGAACTGTTTAAGTTCTTCTTTGATTTCCTGATTGATCCAAACATTTTTGAGCAGGATGGCCTTTAATTTCCATGTGCTTGAATTCTTTCCAGACTTTCTCCTGTGTTTAAGTTCCAGTTTCAAAGCATTGTGATTTATATCTTCTAGTCTTCTCTCTCTCTCCACTCCCTCAGGTATATCAATAATTCTGACATTGGAACGCTTCATGGCATCATTTATTTCTCTAATTCTGTTTTCATGGCTTCTAAGCTGTTTGTTCCAGGCCTCCTCCTGATCCTTCTTTTCTATCAGTTTGTCTTCTAGATCACTAATTTGATCTTCTGCCTCATTTACCCTAGCTGTTAGAGTATTTAGATTAGATTGGATCTCATTGATAGCATTTTTAAGTTCTGCCAGATCAGCTCTCACTTCCACCCCTAGAGATTCTATGTTGCCACTAATGGTCTTCTCCATCCTAGCCACTGCCTGGATAATTGTTACCCTGAGTACATTTCTGACATGTTGTTTTATTTATTTATTTTTTATTTCTTTTCAGCGTAACAGAATTCATAGTTTTTGCACCACACCCAGTGCTCCATGCAATGCCCGTGCCCTCCATAATACCCACCACCTGGCTCCCCCAACATCCCACCCCCCGCCCCTTCAAAACCCTCAGGTTGTTTTTCAGAGTCCATAGTCTCTCATGGTTCATCTCCCCCTCCAATTTCCCTCCACTCTCTTCTCTTCTCCTCTCCATCTCCCCATGTTCTCCGTGTTATTTGTTATGCTCCGCAAATAAGTGAAACCATATGATAATTGATTCTCTCTGCTTGACTTATTTCACTCAGCATAATCTCTTCCAGTCCTGTCCATGTTGCTACAAAAGTTGGGTATTCATCCTTTCTGATGGAGGCATAATACTCCATAGTGTATATGGACCACATCTTCCTTATCCATTCATCCGTTGAAGGGCATCTTGGTTCTTTCCACAGTTTGGTGACCGTAGCCATTGCTGCTATAAACATTGGGGTACAGGTGGTCCTTCTTTTCACCACATCTGTATCTTTGGGGTAAATACCCAGTAGTGCAATTGCAGGGTCATAGGGAAGCTCTATTTTTAATTTCTTGAGGAATTTCCACACTGTTCTCCAAAGTGGCTGCACCAACTTGCATTCCCACCAACAGTGTAATTCTACCAAACTTTCAAAGAAGAAATAACACCTATTCTCCTGAAGCTGTTTCAAAAAATTGAAGCAGAAGGAAAACTTCCATTCTCTTTTTATGAAGCCAGCATTACCCTGATCCCCAAACCAGGGAAAGACCCCACCAAAAAGGAGAATTTCAGACCAATATCACTGATGAATATGGATGCTAAGATTCTCAACAAGATCCTAGCAAACAGGATCCAACAGCACATTAAAAAGATTATCCACCATGACCAGGTGGGATTCATCCCTGGGTTACAAGGATGGTTCAACATTCGCAAATCAATGTGATAGAACAAATCAATAAGAGAAGAGAGAAGAACCACATGGTCCTCTCAACTGATGCAGAAAAAGCATTTGACATGTTGTTTTATGTCCATATCCAATCTGTGGCAGAGGTCACAGTCTCTGAATTTTTCCTCTGTTGGATGTTCCTCT
This sequence comes from Mellivora capensis, assembly GCA_004024625.1. Taxonomy (NCBI): domain Eukaryota; kingdom Metazoa; phylum Chordata; class Mammalia; order Carnivora; family Mustelidae; genus Mellivora; species Mellivora capensis. Next base: position 48,754 of record PISX010008719.1, on the reverse strand, counting down.
CTAGTCATTTTGGTGAGAGGTAGTTGAGGGAATGTATAGCTGAAAATATCAACCCACGATCCAGTCAAGGTGCACCTTGGAAAGTTTTGGAGCAATTGGAAGGCACCACCAAAAAGAAAGAAAAAAGAGAGAGAAAAAGAGAAAAAAAAAAAAAAAAAAAAAAAAAAAAAAAAAAAAAAAAAAAAAAAAAAAAAAAAAAAAAAAAAAAAAAAAAAAAAAAAAAAAAAAAAAAAAAAAAAAAAAAAAAAAAAAAAAAAAAAAAAAAAAAAAAAAAAAAAAAAAAAAAAAAAAAAAAAAAAAAAAAAAAAAAAAAAAAAAAAAAAAAAAAAAAAAAAAAA
>PISX010008719.1:0-48316 GCA_004024625.1 Mellivora capensis | reverse complement strand
AACCAAAATGAGCCCCAAAAGTAAGATTTGTAAGGTATATAAACAAAAACGAACAAACAAAAAGACCAACAAAAGTAAAAAAAAAAAAAGAAAAACCGAGCCAAAATGAACCCCAAGAATAAGATTTATATAGTACAAAACCAAAAGTATATACATAGAAACACTGACAGAAGAATAAGATGGGAAGGAGGTTATAAACCTTTTTTTTTTTTAATATTTTATTTATTTATTTGACAGAGATTACAAGTAGGTAGAGAGGCAGGCAGAGAGAGAGGAGGAAGCAGGCTCTCCACGGAGCAGAGAGCCCGATGTGGGGCTCAATCCCAGGACCCTGGGATCATGACCTGAGCCAAAAGCAGAGGCTTAAGCCACTGAGCCACCCAGGCACTCCAGTGGTTATAAATTCTTGATGTGGTGAGAAGGTTATTCCAGTTCTTCCTGGGTGTATCTTGTTATTTTTGTTAATGGGCTCAACTTTCCAGAGATACAGGGAAATTAAAACTGGTTTTTATATAGGGGTAGTATTGAATAGGGAAAAAGGATTACCTTGAAGCTTTTATCTATCTGTCTATATATATTTAAAAAAAAAAAGAAAAAGAAACAGAGGTATATGTATGAAAAAAGTTCAAGTTAAAAAGTTAATATGTTCTATTAAACGTCTAGTTGTAATGGTAAGTAGATTTTTAAAAAGAAGAATTGTGAGAACAAATTAAAACAAAAAGTTGTATCTATGAAATATACAGGTTTTGGGATAATACTGGGAGCTTAATATATTGTTTTCCCCTGATTTTGGGGTTTTACAGTTTTATAGGGACCCTGTGGTTATTGTCCTCTTGTTCTTTTGGCTTGTCTTCTGGAGGCGGGGCCTGCCCTGTTGTTTTTTTTAGTCAATCTTGCTTGGGGTGAGTCACCCTGCCCTCTTTCAAGGGGCTGGGCTCTGTGGAAACCGGTTTTTCAGGCTTTTGTTCTCTGGAGGTTTTTGTTCTTTGGCGGCTTTTTGGGGCTTTTTGGAGGGTTAGTGCAAAGTAAACTGTTGGCGTCCAGACCAATGCCTCGGAGAGAAGCCTCTGTCTGCTCCCCTCTGGATGGTCTAGAACACACAGACTCCCCTTCTGGGAACTCCGTTGAATACCGCAGTCTCCCACAGGTGGTGTGCACTCCCAGCCACCATCTCAGTGGTCACCCAAGGCCCCCGCTTGTCCCTGTACCCCCGTGCCATTAAAACTGCCATGATATTGGTGGTCTGGACAAGCCTGATGCCAGTGGCTGCCATTGTCGGGACCGTTGTCTGGAGTCCATGCCCTTGTCAGGTGCGCTCAGACCCGATAGCGCAGGTCACAGAAGGCTGAGGGTCCAGGGACCTCCGGCAGAAGCCTGTGTCAGGCTCTCTCAGGCATGGGCAGGGATGTGCCCACCCCCAGTGGTGGTGGAAGCAGCAGAAAGCCATGGCCTCAGGGACCACCAACTGGGACCCCCACCAGGATCTCTCAGATATGGGTGGGTGCCAGCTGTGACCGCCCTGGGACTGTGGGCTTAGGTTTGTGCCTGTGGCCACCTGATTCCACCAATTGTGCCTTAAGACCCTTTGTTCTTTTTGAGTACTTTTAACCAGACTCCAAGTTAATGCTGGTCTCCAAGCACAGGGCACTTTCGTATTGGGGTAGTACTTTCCAGTGAGTCAGTTCTGGTGGCTCTCTCCCCCTTCTGTTTATCTCTGATATCAGTCCAAGTGCTCCTACTCCACTGTACCTCTACTTCACTGTACCTCTCCACTGGTGTCTTCTGCTCCTATAGAGATCCAGAAGTGTATAATCTTACATCTCAGGCTGATTTCATGGGTGTTCAGAGTGTTCTGATAGATATTTAGCTCATTTCAGGGGACTGGTTGAACCAGGATCTCCTACTTCTCAGCCATCTTGCCCCTTCTCCTTCTCTTTTTTACTCTTTCTCTCTTTTTCATTCTCTCTCTTTTGCTCCTCTCTCTGCAATCAGAGCTCCTACCTCTCCACAGCTCCCATGGCTCTTTTCTCCCCAAGATCAATTCTGCAGCTCCTGCCTTCCTTGAGTTGGTTACCTTTTCTGCTTTTAGACATGCAGCTTTGTTCTTTCAGTCCTCATATCGACTTCTTGGGTGTTCTGAATGACATTTGGATAGATTGATATTTATCTAGCTGTTTTTGAGGGAAGAAGTAAGCTTAGGGTTGCCGTACTCTTCCACCTTCTTAACCTTATACCAACAGTGAATATATTAAAATGCAAATCTGATATCATTCTCATGCTTGAAGTACTTCAGTGGCTTCCATTATTGGCCAGTCTAGGGACTATAAATCAAATGCCTATAGATAATCAAACAAGTAACATAAATATTAATATTAATAACAACAGATATTTACTGATTGCCATTGCTATTTACTGTTTTAAGCATTTAAGTAAAAACCTTATTTCACTTAATCCCTTTAAGGTAGGTGAGATTATTATCTCCATTAAATAGATGAGGCAATAAAAGCAAAAGTGTATTACTAACCTGCCTAAGATATGAAGAGTCAGAGTTAAATCTAGACAATTTGGCTTCATAGCCTAAATTCATTCTTAACCATAATGCTACGTACTGACTCCTTGTGAAACAGTCTTTGGTTTGATATAATCAGGAGTGGAGGACTGTGACAGTTCTCTAGAATGTATGCTTGGCTGAAGAGGACAGTTATCACTCAGCTTCAGATCATTGTTGACATATAAGAATGTGCGCCCAGTGTTGTCAGATCTTCCTGTTTTTTGAGAATAAGGGGAATTTGAGACTTCTATAAGAAATATCCTATTTTAAATGTCAGTAACTAAAAACTAAACAGGGTAAAGGCAAACCAGACATCTCTGTAGGCTGCAAACAGGTAGCCTATAGTTCACAGCCTTTCATTTTTAGCACAAAGATTGCTTTTCTAGCTTCATCTCTTAAAAACCACTACTTGTATTCTGGTTACACTGGACAGTTTACAATTCCTGTAAACCTTGGGCTTTTTCTGTGCCCTCATAGAAATGACTTCATCTGTCTGGAATCCCCTTTTCTTTACCTCTCCCTTTCCCTGCCTTCCTTATTAAATGGCTTATTTCTCTTTATTATTCAAGACTTAACTTTCCTGGTTGGTATAGGAGGCTTTACTTTTTTTCTATGCCCTGTCCTTATCTCCATTAGTTCCTCCTCTTATTTTCTCCCAGTATACCATGTGCATGTGTGTAGTCATCTGTCCATCTCTTTCTCTCTATCCAGATTGTAAGTTCTTATTGTCTGAATCCTGAATGTGTTCATCACCTAGGTGTTAGGACATTTAAAACATTTGGCTTAAAAGCACAGAGGAAGAACACTGATGGACTCACATTACCAAACTGTAGATTTGAGGGTAGTCGTGGGAATTATCAGAACCTGGGCTTTGGATGCTGACAGGGTTTTTTGTTGTTTTGGGCCTCTTCTCTCTGTGGGTCTGCTTCATTCAGACCCTGAATGAAGGGTCTTCATCCTGGGTGCTCTGCCATGGACCAGGGCTGTGACCACTGACACGTCCAGGCTCACATCTTTATACCTTCCATTTACCTCTAGTTAGAAAGATCCCAGATGGGCACTCCAACTTGCTCAGCTATGTCAAGTTCCCACCCCAACCTACCAACATGAGTACGAGACAGTGCATGTGTATGTATGCATGCACATACCTACTCACTCACTTTAAAATCAGGAAAGAGGGCGCCTGGGTAGCTCAGTGGGTTAAAGCCTCTGCTTTTGGCTCAGGTCATGATCCCAGGGTCCTGGGATCAAGCCCCACATTGGGCTCTCTGCTCTGCAGAGAGCCTGCTTCCTCCTCTCTCTCCCTGCCTGCCTCTCTTGCCTACTTGTAATCTCTGTCAAATAAATAAATAAAATCTTTAAAAAATAAAAAAAATAAAATCAGGAAAGATTTTCCTTAGTAAGTGAACTTAAGTTGTCATCTGACCAAGAGTTAGCCAGGCTCTGAGGAAGGAAAGAGTGTTTCAACTTGCACAGAGACCCAATAGAAGGATACCAAATACTTCTTTTTGGTGGGGGAGGGGGGCAGGGGTCACGCAGCCAGAGCTGGGCCTGAGGCAGAACACCTGCTTCGTGGTGCTAGGTCTGCAGCCACAAGCTTTGAGCTCCTGGAGAGAGAAGGCACAGGACCATCTGAGTAGCCCTGGCTCAGGAAGGGGGCAGGCTCCCTGGGGGCCCTGTTGCTGGGTTTGGGGGGCTGGTTCAGACATGGGGAGGTGGACAGATATGGAGTCACCATTTAAAGGTGCCCAGATACTTCTTTTATAAGGATCAATGGCTGCTTAAAAAAAAAAAAAAAGTAGATTGCAGGGGGCTAAGGGATGATGCACATAAATCATTGTTCAGGAAAGAGTTAACATAAAAGGCTTGACCGTTAACTTTTGCAAGGCCTTGACTGGCATCTGGGAACCACGATTTGGGGAGGGTCTCCATCATTTCCACCATCCATAGAACTGATGAGAGTGGCTTGCTGTGTCTAAACTGTACAAACAGTGGTTTATGCTGAAAATATCTGCTTTCCTCGTGGAAGTTTAGAACTTTGATATGTGCTAGAACTTTAATATGTGCTAGAGGGTGCCTACATGACCTGCCCCCAATGAAAACCCTGGGCACTGACTTTCTCTTAAAAAGCTTCCTTGTGTCAGTTTTTCACATGCTTTCACAGTCTGTTGTTAGAGGAATTAAGCATGCCCTGTGTTACTCTAGTGGGGGAGAACTCTGGAAGTTTCGTCTGGACTATGCCCAATGTACCTTTTGCCTTCTCTGATTTTACTTTGTATCACTTGCTGTAATAAATCATAGGACCATATGCTGAGTCTTATGGGTCCTCCTAGTGCATCATCAGCTTGGAAGTTGTCTTGGGTACCTCCAACACAGCTCTTTAATCTGGGATTATAGGAGTAGGCAAGAAAGGTTAGAAGCCTGGTCCAGGATGTTGGAACTGACTTGAGAGAGTTATTAAAAGTAGAATTGATAGGACTTAGTGATTGTTTTCATGTGGGGAGAATAAAATGGGAAAGTATCAAGGATATCTATAGGTTTCTGACTTTAGCAACTGATTAAGTGGTACTACCCATTTATTAGTAGAGCAGTGTCAACAGTAGAAGGAAACTGAACCTACAATAAAATGATCTGTATGGATTCAAGTTCAGACCTGGGTGGTTATTAGCTTTGTTAAAAGAGGCACATCCTTTTGAAACTCAGATGTCCAACTGAGACTGTTACGAGGCTTGGTTGAAGAAATTTCTAAATTAATAGCTATATGTAAATATTATGATTTTTGAGCTATCATTTATTAAGTACTAAATATATTCCAGAAGCTACCAGGCATTTCATATATTGTTGCCACTGTTTTTGCATTGTTGTAGTTTTAAATTGAATTTTTAAACTCAGAGTACCTAAAATATTGGTATTTCCTTTTTTTAAAAAAAATTTAGAAGTTCTGTTTTATCTATTATATTCTTTATAAGGTTTATATGGTACTAGAAGCAGGTGAAATGTTGGTTTTAAACACTAGCTCCTAGACATTGTTGTTAATCACATAATGTCCAGTAAGGGGATTTGCCAACATTACACAGTTATTCAAGGTTGAGTGACATTAGCACTCTGGTCTTCTAAAACAGAGCACACTTTACACTATGCTAAATGCTTCTCATTTACATATTCTATGGATGTGTGTGTGGACAACTGTTCAGATCAGTTGGCAGCAAATATAATATCACATAATCTCATTTTATTAACTACTTAAATGTTGAACAAAACCAATTACATGTTTAAAGAAAGACATATACTTGTGAAATGGTCTTGAATACAAAATGTCTAGATTTCAAAGAAATAATGATCTTCTCTTTCTCTTGTAGACCATTTCACCTGCATTGTGAAGGTGCTTTTTACCCTTCTATACACACAAGCTCTTGTGGCACTTTCAGTTAAATGCAATGAGGAAGATAGGTCAGCCTGGAAACACACGGGAGCTCTCAAAAAGGTTAGTGTCTTGCCTGAATTTGTCATTTAGTAGTCTGGTTAACTCATTTAAGTTGGGAGTATGAATGAATGAGATTCGGTGTTTGAAAGGCAAACTTTTGAAAAAAAAAAGCTTTTGAAAAAAAAGTATTTCAATTGAAAGGGAGCACCTTTAGGTCAAAAAAGTTAAAAATGTTTCCTTGATCAATGAGGTCTTCTGCATCTATCTTTAAACCTTGGCCTTTTTTCCCTTTTTATTTGGGAAGTTTTGTTTTGCTTTTGCTTGCAAGTCTTAAACTTAGAGAAATTATAAAAATTGTGCCAGCCAGTGAACAAGTAATAAAATATCTGCAGACTTATCTATTTTACCTATTTGTCATCTTTTCTTCTTGCTCCTATTTCCAATCAATCCAAAGATGGGTTTTGACTCATCACTAATGAATTTAAAAATCCTAGCCTTTTCTTAATTATGCTTCTTCAAATACTAATTTTTCCATGCTAAAAAAATACATAAGTGGGGCGCCTGGGTGGCTTAGTCAGTTAAGCATTTGGCTCTTGGTTTTCGCTCAGATCATGATCGCAGGGTTGTGGCATTGAGCCCCATGTCTGGCTCCATGCTGGGCATGGAGCCTCCTAAAGATTCTATCCCTGTTCCTCTGCCCCGCACCCCTCCCCTCTTCAAAAATATACATGAGTTCTTAGCAAATTTAAAGTTTTCTGGTTAAAATTACATAAACAATTTAGAAAAAGTATGCAAGTTTAGTGAAACGTAAGTGCTTTCAGTGACTTCAGAATGAAAGTGATACTGTAGAACTAAAGAACTGACTTAGTGGTTTGGCTGAGGCATAGGTAAAATAAGAAAATTAATTCAGTGTTTATTGGGGAAGTTGGTAGGAAAAAATAAGTGCAATGTTAATTAAACCTATTGATTGGTTTATAGACTCTTCAGGAGGTTTTAAACCTTACTGAAAGGCTTGTATTAAAATCGTATCTACTTATATCAAAGGAAAGTAAACTTACACATGAACTGAATTCAGTTTAGTCTTCACTTTTATTACTAGCTTACTCACAAACCATGATTATATATACAAAAATTTAATATACTATCACCAAGTTCATTATGTCTTAATTAGGGGTATTGGTTTTAGCTTGAATGCTAGGCTGAGGTCCTGCCACTAAATAGTTCATTCTTGGATAATTTTGCCTTCTATAATTATCTTTCTTTTTTCTAATTACTCTTTCAATATCTCTGCATTGTAAGATGATACTTGGATTGTTAGTATTCAAATCAGGTATATTAGGTTTCTGTGCTATGTCATTGTTTAAATATATTTCCTTAATAAGCTATCTAATCATGAAACAGTACACATTTAAAACATTTTCTGATATAATTTAGGTCTAAATATATTCATCTGATTGTTTGCTAAAATGAGACCTGATGACAGAAAATTAGACAATTGTAAATCTGTGTTGGAACTAATTTAGGGTAACTGTTCTGTCAGTTTTCTTTCTCAATTTGATAATTATTAGCTATTTTTAAAAAGTTAATGAAACATTTAATGTAAGGCAGATTCTTATCAGAACATAAATTAGAAGTTTTTAACCATATAAATTGCTTTAGTGAATGGAAACAAAAAATTATGGTATCCTGCTGGTTTGCCACGTGTTGCTAGTTTTTTCTATAATCTAAACATTTAGATATATAGCAGATTGTAAATAATAGCAACAACAATATTTACAAGTAGTGAAATATCATTGTGATTTCTGTAACTATTCAGCATCATTCATTCCTTTTTAAAAGCTTCCTTCTTCTTTTACTTATTCCTTCCTTCTCTTACCCACTTCTTTACTTCTTTCCTTTCTTCATTGAGTCTCACTTACTCATTCCATCCCTCATTTTCTTATCCCTCAGATATGATAATTCCAATGAAAACAGATTTTTTCCAGCTCTAATCTGGTCCAGGGCAATAAAAATATAGGTACTATGTATTTTTAAAAGATAATGAAGTTTAGTTGTGCTGAAAAAATCATTATTACAGTTGGTATAAATTGTGTTCTTTTGGTTGGTGGAATTTCTGTTAAAAGACTATATTGGGATTTCATAACCTGAGTTCTTTCCTTTCCTTTCCTTTCCTTTCCTTTTGTTTTGTTTGTTTTGCTGAGGAGTGGGACCATAGCATTCAGCATACTCAAAGGGCCTGTCACCCGCAAAATTTGAAGAACTACTATAATTTAGACAAAGTATCTGCCCTACACATAACTGTTGCATGTCTCAATCTCTGATCCTTTTCTTCATTTAATCCACGTACCTTTGCCATCTCTCCCACTGGATTCTCTTTTTTTTTTCCCCTTAAGATTTTATTTATTTATTTGGGAGAGAAAGAGAGCACGAACAGTGGGGAGGGACAGAGGAAGAGGGAGAAATAGACTCCTTGCTGAGCAGGGAGCCTTACACAGGGACCCTGGGACCATGACCCCAGGGGAAGGTAGACGCCTAACTGAGCCACCCAGGCACTCCTCCCTTTGGATTCTTTTGATCTTAATTCTAGGTCTTTCACCGATGGTTTCAGAAATACCCCTCTTAAGCTTTACAACCTTACTTGTAAATTCAAATATTGCCTATATAATAATATGCTCTCCTAAGACTTCTTATGTACAAAATAAAATTATTTTCTTATCTAATAAATCTACTGGCCAGAAGTTCTCCATAAAAGAGTGAATATTACATTATATTTGACTTCCTGATCTCATATAGTTCCTGCCATGTATGAAAGAAGTGCTTAAGGTGTATTTTGATAATAATGACTTAAAAGCTGATTATCACTCCGTAACTTACTTGGATGATCTGAACATCATTTATTTTTATTGGAGGGTATTTTCCCCATAAGTTAGAAAGTATTTGACTTGAAATACTTCTCTGTTGTAGTACTATAAATCTCTTACTGAAGGGTATACTGAGTTTAGGAAGCTTTTAGGCTGAATTGTTTATTTTTAGAAACTTTTTTTTAAAAAAGATTTTATTTATTTATTTTGGGGTGGTGGGGGAGAAGCAAACTCCCTGTGGAGCTGGGAGCCTGACGCGGGACTCGATTCCAGGACTCCGGGATCATGACCTGAGCTGAAGGCAATTGCTTAACCACTGAACCACCCAGGCACCCTATTTTTAGAAACTTTAATATGTCACATTGATTATAAGCAGCAAAATCATGGTAATATTTTCTCGAGTCTTCTGCATTTTGAGTTTAAGTGAATTCTGCCTATTTAAAAACAACTCTGATTAAATTAGTTTTGTTTGTTTTTTTTTTTAAAGATTTCACTCATTTATTTAACAGACAGAGATTATAAGCAGGCAAGAGAGGCAGCCAGGGAGAGAGAGGAGGAAGCAGGTTCTCCGTGGAGCAGAGAGCCCGATGTGGGGCTCGATCCCAGGACCCTGGGATCATGACCCGAGCTGAAAGCAGAGGCTTTAACCCACTGAGCCACCCAGGCGCCCCTGATTAAATTAATTTTAAAAACACAATGTGTTGCTGTTTTAAATTTAGTGGGATATTGTTGTGAATTATACGTAACCTATAGGTCATCATATTGGCAAGTGATCATCCTATTGGTTAATTTGGCAAGAGTGGGATGGATCACATGATTTAAAGAGTGCAGTTATAGAGTCAGAGGATTGTTTTTGTAGTTTAGAATCAGGGCATGATAACACTACATGGCTGAATGATATGACAGTAAGAGGAGTAGTTTAAAGATAATACAAAGAATTGATTATCTAGACAAGTTCCAAGGTCAAAAACTCCAGTGTTACCAAAATAAATTCTATCAACTAGACAGCAGGTACTTATTGCTCAGATTTTTGTTATGCAAAGAGAAACATATAAAATACAAAATATAGTTCCTAACATTTTGGAATTTACTATCTAGGTGAAGAGAGCACAATTACCCATGAGAAACAATAGGAAGACTAAGTATCATCAAATAACAAATTCTGTAGCTCAGACAACTAGTGCTTATCAGACTGTCAGGATGAGCATATATCCTATAGTGTTTACTCAAGTCTTATATTTTACTATTTAAAAAGTATAGTTTAAGAGTAGAATAAATGACATCATAGCAAGGTTATTACTGTAGCCCAGTTTATACTTTACTGTAATTTGCAACAACCTCTAATATCTCAGTGAATATAAAAAGAGGCATATTTCTTTATGTGTAAAAAACTTATTGACACGGTTGCCTGGGTGGCTCAGTAGGTTAAGTATCTGACTCTTGATTTCAGCTCAGGTGATGATCTCAGGGTTGTGAGATCAAGCCCCATGTGGGGCTGTGTGCTGGGCTTAGAGTCTACTTAAGATTCAATCTCTCTCTTTCCCTCTCCCCCTCCCCCATCACACCTCACTACACACATTCTTTCTTAAACAAACAAACAAACAAACAAACAAAAAACCTTATTAACATAAATTTGAATTTACAAATAGCCATTATTTCTCCTTTCTTATAAAAAGTATAGCATCATTAAGCTTAATTAATTTATAAAGTTATTTAATATAAGTATCTATACATTCTTTAATAAGCATTATCCTATATTATTTTTACATTAAATTGTTTTAACAAATCCTGTTCAAGGAATTTGAGGGAAATTGTAAAAGAAAAAATTTGTGGTCCGTGATTTCTTCCATTTCATGCATGTATGATTTTGCTGTTGTAATGAGTGTATGTATATATTCCTTCTGTTGGCTTTTTTCACATCATAATATGAACATTTTTTCATATAGCTCAAATTTGTCATATCCACTGCCTATAAAATATTCTTTTGAGTTGATATGGCATAATTTAGGTAACTGCTTCACTTGTTGGTCATTTCTGGTTTTTCAGTATTATAGTGCTGCAGTGAATGTCTTAAGTGTTTAGTTATTTTTTTTTTCTTTTAGATTATTTCCCTAGGAAGAATTTCCAGGAGTGGAAATTACTGGGTCAAAAGATATGTTTTACATATGTTCATTTACACATACGTTATGTAATTTATGTCTGTCTTTTTTTTTAAGTTTTTATTTATTTATTTGACAGAGATCACAAGTAGGCAGAGAGCCAGGCAGAGAGAGTTGGGGGAAGCAGGTGCCCTGCTGAGCAGAGAGCCCGATGTGGGGCTGGATCCCAGAACCCTGGGATCATGACCTGAGCTGAAGGCAGAGGCTTTAACCCACTGAGCCACCCAGGCACGTCTGTCTTTTAAAGAAATATTGGAGAGGCGCCTGTGTGGCTGTCAGTTATGCATCTGCCTTTGGCTCAGAGTCCTGGGATCAAGCTCCAGGTTAGGCTCCCTGCTCAGCATGGAGCCTGCTTCTCCCTCTGCTCCTATCCCCAATTCCTGCGCTCTCTCTCTCTCAGTCTCTAGCAAATAATTAAATAAAATCTCTAAAAAGTTTTAAAGAAATAAGGAAGTATTGGGATAGTTTTATCACATACCCAATTTCATTGTGAATCTAGAAGTGTACTGTTGTACACAGATTTTGAGGAATTGTGAAAAAATATATAGTCACAATTATACCTCTACTTATTAAAAAGTGTTCTTTCCAATGTAATTTTTTTCTGTAATTTTCATTGACTGATGGAACTAATTTTTCATTTTTTCCTAGAATACATGTGATGCAGAAAAGTCTTATGAAGTGTTACTGAGCTTTGTGATAAGTGAACTATCTAAAGGAAAGTTATACCATGAAGAGGGCACTCAGGAATGTGCAATGGTATGCTCCAGATGTAATGGTTATTCGTTAAAAATGTTGTCATTATGAATATAATTTTTAAACTTTATCTATTATAGAATAAATTGTTCAGGTTCTCTTTTTTAACTTTAGGTTAGCCCTGCAGCTTGGTCTCCTGAATCCATGGAAAAATACTTACAGGACTTCTGCTTACCTTTCCTCAGAATCACCAGCCTTCTTCAGCACCACCTTTTTGGGGAAGATTTACCTAGCTGCCAGGTATAACTTGGGGTAGAGAATAGGAAGTCTTGTTTTTACAATTAATTAATTTTTTGAAATATACTGACACTTAGTATAATACTTACATCTATATACAGAACTGTCATGTTAAATATGTTAGTCTAACTCTAAGGAATAAATATTTAGAACATTTACTATTAATGTTATTTTTTTTGTATTTGCTAGTATCCACTCACTTTTATGATAATATTACTAATACTTGATACTTGAGCACTTTTGTAGAACAGTGATAATGCCCAATTCTTGAACAGGACCATAGTATTCATATTGATATATTTATCATTATTTTTATTATATTGATATATTAATCACTAATTGTCATCTGCTTTTACTATCCTTTTAAAAGTTATGTTGGTCAGAAAGCTGTTTGTCTGAAGACATGATGGCATTTATATAATTTTAGGACAGGAAAATGTTCAATTTGTAGATAGTTATGTTAAAAATTTGGAAACATAAATTATCACTGGTTGAATCTATTTTATAAAACTGGTTGATGTGAATAGGCAAGAAAATGGCAGAATAGGGAACCAGAAGGTAAGTCAACAAAGCTGCTTATAGGATTATACTCCTGACATTATCTGTCATCTGTTTCTAGGGAATTTGATATGGGAATTAAGACATTTATCACATATATGGTGTTTGAAGCCTGCAGTACATCAGAATTAAGCAGTTGATCCTTCTTTCTCTCTTTCATAATTGACCATTGCATTAAATAGTTTAGATTCTTTGTTTTTTTAAAGTGATTTAAGATAAACTCTGCACATTTGTCCTCAAAACATTTAAAGTTTATGGATATTGACTAAATTAAAAATGCTCATCCAGGGGCGCCTGGGTGGCTCAGTGGGTTAAAGCCTCTGCCTTCAGCTCAGGGCATGATCTCAGGGTCCTGGGATCGAGCCCCGCATCGGGCTCTCTGCTCGGCGGGGAGCCTGCTTCTCTCTCTCTCTCTCTCTCTCTCTCTCTCTCTGCCTGCCTCTCTGCCTACTTGTGATCTGTCAAATAAATAAATAAAATCTGTCAAATAAAATCTTTAAAAAAATGCTCATCCATTAGGTATTCTCTTTCATAGTTATTTTTAAATTTCAACTTAAAAGTGTTTCCTTTGCCGTACAGTAGTTCCCCCTTATCTGCAGGGGATATGTTCTAAGACCCCAGTGGATGCCTGAAACCAGGGCTTGTACTAAACCCTACATATACTAGTTTTTGTTTTCTATACATGGATACATATGATACTGTAATTTATAAATTAGACACATTAAGAGATTAACAATAATAATGGAACATATAACAATAGATACATATAACAATATACTATAATAAAAGTTATGTGAATACAGTCTCTCTCTTAAGATATCTTACTGTAGTGTACTTACCCTTCTTGTGATGATGTGAGATGATAAAATGCCTACATGATGAGATGAAATGAATAATGTGTATGCATTGTGATGTCGAGTTAGACTACTATTGGCCTTCTGACCATATGTCAGAAGATGGATCATCTGTTTCTAAACTACAGTTGACACCAGTAACTGAAATCACAGAAGGCGAAACTGTCATGGTGGGGGGGGGGGGACCACTGTATGAGCATCCTCAAGCATGGAGATTAATAGAAAAAAATCTACTGCTTCCTTCATTAACTTTTCTCCATTCATATTTAAAGGCCATAGGTTATGATTCTTTGTGTGCTTATTACCTTATATGGTTTATTTTGTCATTTGTTTTTATTGTTTATTATTAAGGTAATTTTATCCCATAAGTTGGAAATTATCTGGAAGCAGAAGCTCTTGAACTGGGCGTTGAAAGCTGGCTGGGAATTGACTGTGATGCTTGTAGTAGCATACCAGGCATGTGCTTAGAACAGGGAAGAAATGCATCCATTAGGAGGCACAAAAAGAAACAATGCTACATAGTTTTAGAAATAGATTAAGGTAAAGTTGTAATGGATCTTGAATTTCATATGAAGGAATTTGGACCATTGAAAGATTTGAGACCAAAATGTGACATGATTCAATTTTTATTTTAGTATAGAATTTCATTCTAAAATAAGACCGATTTGGGGGTATGAGGAATGGAGACTGGGAACAGAAGCTAGTTGGAGAGAATAGGGAGAAATTAGAGATTTCAGAGAAGGAATAGTCAGGATTTTAGTTGAACATGTAGGGAGTCAAGGAAGATGAGTCAGACGGTACTAGGGTTTTGGGCCTGGGAGACTTGAATAATAATAATAATTTTATAATCAATAATCATAATTTTATAATCAATTTATAAATTTTCTTCCAAAATCCTACAAGGTGATAGATTAGAATTACTTTGAACATGTAGTTTTAAGGCATTGAACATAGTTTATATGTCCTCATTCAGGTCTTCTTTTAATATTTTTATAGAACTTTAAAATTGTCATTTTAAAGTCTGGAGCATCTTTATAAAGTGAATCCTAGAGGCTTTATGGTTTTAGTTTCTATCTAAATGATGTCTTATTTCTATTGCACATTGATTACTCCTTGCTGGTATGGAATAATACTATTGATTTTGGTGTGTTCTTGTGGCTAGCCACTTGCTGAATTCTCTTATTGGTTCTAATAGTTTGTCTGTTGATTCTTTTTTTTTTGTAATTTTATTTTATTTTTTTTTTTCAGTGTTGCAAGATTCATTGTTTATGCACCACACCCAGTGCTCCATGCAATATGTGCTCTCCTTAATACTCACCACCATTGCCTGTTGCTTCTTTTAGATATTTTATATAATTATGATCATATCATCTGAGAATAAGTATTGTCCCTTTTCTTTAAATCTTTATTTTTCTGTTCTTGTCTCAATACATGTCCAGTTAGAATTTTGAGCAGGGGAAGTAACAGGCAGCATCCCTTTTTTCCTGCCCTATCCCAAAGAGAATTCTTCTCAAGTTTCCTGTGCATGCCTTTTGTTTGTGTTTGAATTTAATGTAATTAAATTTTTTTAAATTTTAAGTGGAATCATTTGAAATTATATTTTCTAATATATTGCTAAAATGTAGAAATCCATTCAGAATTTTTGAACATTAATCATCTACATTTAACCATTTTGCTAATAAATTCAGTAATTATTTCTAATAGCTAGGAGACTCTTGAGTTTAACAATAAATTGTTAAATTTTTTTTAACATTTTGGTAAGCATGGGAATTCATCAAGAGTGATACGTAGTACATATTCCAACAAAACATTCTACTCCACAGTAATCTATTAGACCTTCCCAATTTATTTAAATGTTTTAGTCTAACACTATTTCTACTACCATAATAGGGCTAATTATAGTAATCTATACAGTTCTCTTATATTTTCTCCTACTTAAATGCAGCCTCTCACATTTATCCTCTGGATAAATACAGAGGATACAGTCCCTTACACAGGGACTTCAGGTAATTTTTGAATTCCAGAGCATTGTTTGTAAGATGTTTATACATGTGTAGTTTTCGTGGAAGAAAATGGTTATCAGACTCTATTTATTTATTTTTTATTTTTTCAGTGTTCCAAGAGTCATTGTTTATGCAGCACACCCAGTGCTCCATGCAATACATGCCCTCCGTAATACCCACCGCTAGGCTCACCCATCCCACCACACTCCTCCCCTCTAAACCCCTCAGTTTGTTTCTCAAAACCCGCAGTCTCTCATGGCTCGTCTTCCCCTCTGATTTCCTTCAATTCACTTTTCCTTTCCTTCTCCTAATGTCCTCCGTGTTATTCCTTATGCTCCACAAGTAAGTGAAACCATATGATAATTGACTTTCTCTGCTTGACTTACTTCACTCAGCATAATCTCCTCCAGTCCCATACATGTTGATACAAAAGTTGGGTATTCATCCTTTCTGATGGAGGCGTAATATTCCATTGTATATATGGACCATATCTTCTTTATCCATTCATCTGTTGAAGGGCGTCTTGGCTCTTTCCACCGTTTGGCCACTGTGGACATTGCTGCTCTGAACAGTGGGGTACAGATGGCCCTTCTTTTCACTACATCTGTATCTTTGGGGTAAATACCCAGCAGTGCTCTGGAAACTATGATTACCACCACCGCCCCCCAAATTTGAAAAACAATGCTCTACTATATCTCCTTTAATTAATTAATAATAGTACTAATATTATTAGTAGTACTATTGCTAATATTACTGCTAATAATTTATTGATAGCTGAATAGACATACTGAAATAGCAAAAAAATTGAAAACATCTCCATCAATTAGAAACTGGCTAAACACTGGAATACTCTGCAGAAAAGAATAGAAAGTTTTTTGGTTTGCTTCCCTACCCCCATGATCATTTGTTTTGTTCCTTAAATTCAACATATGAGTGAAATCATATAGTATTTGTCTTTCTGTGACTTATTTCACTTAGTGTAATAGTTTCTAGCTCTACCCATGGCCTTGCACATGGCAAGATTTCATTCCTTTTTTATGGCTGAGTAATATTCCATTATATATATAAACATACAGACAGACCACATTTTCTTTATCCATTCATCAGTCATTGGACACTTGGGCTATTTCCGTAATTCGGCTATTGTAAATAATGCTGCTATGGACATTAGGCTGCATGTATCCCTTCGATTAAGTATTTTTGTATTTTTTGAGTAAATATCCAGTAGTACAATTGCTAGGTCTAGGGTAGTTCAATTTTTAACTCTTTGAGGAACCTCCGTACTGTTTTCCAGAATGGCTGCAACAGTTTGCATTCGCACCAACAGTACGCATTCCCACCAACAGTACAAGGGGTTTTCTTTTTCTCCACATTCTTGCCAACACTTGTTTCTTGTGTTTTTGATATTAGCCATTCTGGCAGGTATGAGGTGATATCTCACTGTAGTTTTGATTTGTGTTTCCATGATGATGAGTGATACTGAGCATCTTTTCATGTGTCTTTGGCCATCTGGATGTCTTCTTTAGGAAAATGTCTATTCATCTCTTCTGCCCATTTTTTAATTGGATTATTTGGTTTTCAGGTGTTGAGTTCTGTAAGTTCTTTATAGATTCTGGATACTGACCTTATATCAGATACACCATTTGCAAATATCTTCTCCCATTCTGTAAGTTGCCTTTTTATTTTGTTGATTGTTTCCTTCACTGTGCAGGAGCTTTTATTAGCAATAATCGCGCCTCGGATAAACCTCATTGGCTACGATACTGTCACTACGCAAAGCTTGCAGGAGCTTTTATATTGATGAAGTCCCAATTGTTTATTTTTGCTTTTGTTTCCCTTGTCTTGGGAGACATATCTAGAAAGAAGTTGGTATTGTTAATGTCAAAGATGTTACTGCCTATGTTCTCCTCTAGGATTTTTATGGTTTTGGGTCTCACATTTAGGTCTTTAATCCATTTTGCATTTATTTTTGTGTGTGGTGTAAGAAAGTGGTCCAGTTTTATTTTTTGCATGCTGCTGTCCAGTTTTCCCAACCCCATTTGTTGAAGAGACTTTTTCCCATTGAATATTCTTTCCTGCTTTGTCAAAGTTTAATTGGCCATGTAGTTCTGGGTTTTCTTTTCTGTTCTATTGATCTGTTGTCCATTTGCCAGTACCATACTGTTTTGATCACAACAGAATTGTAATATAACTAGAAGTCCGGAATTGAGACATCTCCAGTTTTGCTTTTCATTTTCAAGGTTGTTCCGGCTATTTGGGGTCTTCTGTGGTTCCATACAAATTTTAGGATTATTTATTCTAGCTCTGTGAAAAATGCTGTTGGTATTTTGATAGGGATTGTATTAAATATGTATATCGCTTTGGGTAGTATAGACATTTTAACAATATTTATTCTTCCAATGCATGAGCATGGAATGTCTTTCCATTTCTCTGTGTAATTTTCTTTCTTTTTATTTTTTTTAAGATTTTATTTATTTATTTGTCAGAAAGAGAGAGACTGAGCACAGGCAGACAGAGTGGCAGGCAGAGACAGAGAGAGAAGCAGGCTCCCTGCCGAGCAAGGAGCCCAATGTGGGACTCGATCCCAGGATGCTAGGATCATGACCCGAGCCGAAGGCAGCTTCCCAACCGAGCCACCGAGGCGTCCCTCTGTGTCATTTTCTAATAAAGAAATTTCTATTTTACTCCTTTCCCTAGCCACTCAGTCACTATTAGGTGCTATCAGTTTACTCTGTATTATTCCAGATAAACATATACCAAAAAATATGTCTGTAGAAGTGTGTATTGTTTCTTTAGCCCCTTTTTAACATACTGTTCTGTAGCTTACATTTTTTTCCCCACTTAAGAGTGTATCTTAGAGATCATTTCATATTCAATGTATGAAGACCTTCTTTATTCTGTTTTACAGATTAAGAATATTTCATTTTATGATGTACCAGGATGTATTTAATCAGTCCTTTATTAATAAACATTTGGGTTATTTATAATCCTTTGCTATTTATAAATGATAAAACAATGAGTAATAGCACATGCAAGTCATTTTGCTTATTTTTATTGTATTTGTGGGATAAATTCTTAGAAGTGGTTTGCTGTGTCAGCTCTTACATACAGTTGTAGTTTTGATGGTTATTACCAAATGCCTTTCACCAAAATTGTATAATTACATTAATAGTAATGTATGAGAGTTTCCCTAATCATGTGTCTGTGCAGTGTGTTCTCAAACTATTTGATCTTTGCCTCTAGATCTTTTGATTAGGTAAAATATATTTCAGTGTAGTTTTAATTAGCATTTCTCCTAAGGGTGAACATTTCCATATTTAGGAGCCATTTTATTTCTTTTGCTACAGGTTACTTGTTATATAATGTTTCTTTTGAAAATAATTAGAAAATGAATACGAGTAAAAGATAATTTATTATCTGATCTTGAAAGAAAGTATCTCATGATTTTTCTTTGTTTAGAATAATCTGCCACTCTATTTTATCTAAGTCAAGTGAGAAACTTTTATTTTTCTTTCATAAATTTTTCCTTAGCTAGCTAGGGTTTCTCTCATTTTAGTGACCCACATTTAGACTCAACATCTGCTGCATAAAGATAAGCCAAGTAATCCTGAAGTAGTCTATGAATGCCAGGAGAAAAAAAATTCATTTATGTAGTTCTTTGTTAATTTTTATTCATTGTTCGATTTCCTATCATAAGATGAAAAATATTGCTATTTTTCTACCATTGGTAGTTCCCTTTTACTCAAGTTATTTCTGTGCCTTACATTGGAAATAAATGCCCTTTCTCAGTACAGCAGGAAGATATAACAGTTAAAAATATATATGCACAAAACAACAAAACCCCAAAGTACATAAACAGAAATTGACAGAATTGAAAGAAAAAATAGACAGATCCACAATTATAGCTGGACACTCCAGTGTTCTTTCTTACTAGTCAGTGACAAGGAGACAGTTTAAATGAAACCTAAACAGGACTATCAATCAACTTTTATCATTAACATCTGTAGAATACTTCACCAAAAAATAACAATGCATATTTTTTATAAGTGCACATGAGTATTCATCAGAATATGCTATAAATCAAGCCATAATGCAAGTTATCAATACATTTAGAAGAGTTGAAATCATACAGCATATTTTCTGACCACATAAGAATTAAATTAAGGTCAATAACAAAAAAATATGGAAATCCCCAAATGTGTGGGAATTAAGCAACATACTTTTGAATAACTTAAAGCAGAAATCCCAGGGGAATTAGAAAGTACTTAAACTGAGTGAAAATGAAAAACAGCATAGCAAAAAAAGCAGGATGTCACTGAAATAATTCTGGGAGAGATACAGCTTCAAATGAAGAAAGTTCTCAAGTTATTCATCTAAATTTCTATTGTATGAAGCTAAAAATAGGGCAGATTAGGCCCAAAGCAAATAAAAGAAAGGAAATTACAAAAATCAGAGCAGAGGGGTGCCCTGGGTAGCTCAGTGGGTTAAGGCCTCTGCCTTCTGCTCAGGTCGTGGTCCCAGGGTCCTGGGATCGAGCCCCGCATCGGGCTCTCTGCTCAGCAGGGAGCCTGCTTCCTCCTTTCTCTCTCTGCCTGCCTCTCTTCCTGCTTGTGATCTCTGTCTGTCAAATAAATAAATAAAATCTTAAAAAAAAAATCAGAGCAGAAATCAATGAAATAGTAATGGCGAAATAATAGAGAAAATCATTTTTTTGTCTATTTTTTTGGCAAAGACCAGTAAAATGGATAAACCTAAATGTTAGGAGCTCAGCGAAGCTGGAAGAGCAAGAACTGAGCTGGTAGGTGTTGGAGTAGTTGATTAAAGCAATTAACCAAAAGTGAGAGATTTAAGTCTCCAATCACTTACTGTGATATGGTATAAGCAAGAGGCTAAAACCAGAGAAAATGCCAGTTCCTCCTGTTCCATTTACTCGCAGGGAGTGAAATGGCACACCAATTGTGGATCACGTGGATCAGCACAGATGTGGGGATCTGTTAAGGGAGCCCCCAAACAAAAGGCTTTGGCAATTTTATGGGCTCTGAGATAAAGAAAAGTTGGGGGGAAGGGATAAGAGTAGAAGAGACCCCTTCCCAAGGCCTCAGATAAAGAAGCCTAAGAGTAGAGGTACCAGAGCTAGGAGTGTGAATATGTGAAAGAATGTGACTGGGAGAGTAGAGGGGTCTGAGATCTTGACTATAAATTCCTTGAGCCACCACAGTGCATTGGTGGTATACTGAGTCTGATACAGGGAGAGCAGTTTTAACCCACAGAACCTGTGAAGTAAAACCTTTGTAAACTGCCTATAGTTAGGCCTGAAAAAAAAAGCACACATGGATTTTTTTTTAAAGATTTATTTATTTATTTGAGAGAGAGAGAGAGAATGATAGAGAACATGAGAGGTCAGAGGGAGAAACAGACTCCCTGCCTAGCAGGGAACCCAATGTGGGACATCCCGGGATCCAGGATCATGACCTGAGCCGAAGGCAGTTGCTTAACCAACTGAGCCACTCAGGCGCCCCCACACATAGATTTTTAACCAGGAGCCAGACTCGTCACTAGATTGTTAAGAAAAAAAGAAAGTGCAAATTACCAATATCAGGAATGAATGAGGAAACATCCCTACAGAAACATAAGGAATAATATGAATAACATTTGCCAACAAATTTGATCATGTAGATGAAATGGACAAATTCTTTGAAAATACAAATTACTAAAACTGACTCAAGAAGAAATAGAAAATCTTGATTAGATCTGTATCAAGTAATAAAGTTGATTTAGCTTATTAAACTTATATAATTAATATCCTTAAAAAAAAGAGAAGTCAGCAACTTACACTAGCAAAGAAAACATCCTGCTGAATTCCATAAAACATTTAAGGAGTAAATTGTATCAATACATACAAACTTTCAGAAAACAGAGGAAGAAGGAACAGTCCAAACTCATTTTATTAGGCCAATTTTATCCTGATACCCAAACCAGGCATCATGAGAAAACTACAATTCCAGATCCTTCATGAACATAGAAGCAAAAGCCTTAACAATATTAGTACTAGAAAAGGATAATACACTATGGCCAAATGGGTTTATCCTAGGAATGCATAGTTGGTTCAACAACAAAAATCATTTAATTCACAATATTAATAGAATTGATTTTTTTTTTAATTTATTTGTCAGAGAGAGGGAGAGAGAGCGAGCGAGCACAGGCAGACAGAGTGGCAGGCAGAGGGAGAAGCAGGCTCCCCGCTGAGCAAGGAGCCCGATGTGGGACTTGATCCCAGGACGCTGGGATCATGACCTGAGCCGAAGGCAGCCGCTTAACCAACTGAGCCACCCAGGTGTCCCTAGAATTGATTTTTTAAAAGCATATGATCATCTCAGTAGTCAAAAAATGTTTTACAAAATTCAACACCCATTCATGGTTAAAAACACTAAAAAAAATAAGGAACAGAAAGGAATTTTTTCAACCTGATAAACGGCATATATGAAAAACCCATAGCTAACATCATAATTAAGAGTGAAAGGTAGAGAGCTTGCTAAGATCAGGGACAAGACAAGGATAGCTGCCTTCATCACTTCTTTTTAACATTGAATTGGAAATTCTAGAAAGAACAGTTAAGCAAGAAAAATAAAGTCATCTAGATTGGAAAGGAAGAAGTAAAATAATGTCTGTTTGTAAATTATATGATCTTATATGTGGAAAATTATAAGGAATTTCCAAAAAACTATTAGAGCTAATAAATAAGTTCAGCAGGTGTGTAGGCTACATGATCTATGTACAAAAAATCTATTTTATTCCTTTGTGCTAGCAATGAGCAATCTGAAAATGAAATTTAAAAAGTAATTCCATTTAGAATAGGGTTAGGAAAATACTCTATTAGGTTTGTAATGTTGAACAATTTTGTGAATATACTAAACTGTACATGTTAAGAGGGTGAATTTTATGGTATACAAATTACATCTCAATTTAAAAAATATATCGAGAAAGGACTTTTATCTGGAATATGTCAAGGACTCCTATAATTTGGTAATGTAGGGAAACAAAACAAAACAAAAAAAACAAAGTGGTTATAAAATTTGAACAGGCACTTCTCATAAGAATATATATGAATGGCCCACAAGTACATGAAAATGTATTCACCATCATTGTTGATTAGAAGAGTACAAACTAATGTCACAAGTGATGAGGATTTGGAGTACCTGAAACTCTCACTCATTGCTGACTGTAATGCAAAATGGCATAGTCAAATTGTTTTTATATAATTTTTTTATTGTTAGCCACCAAACAGTACATCATTAGTTTTTGATGCAGTTATAGTCAAATTTGAAAAAAGTTTGGCAATTTCTTTTAAAAGCTGAGCATGCATTTACTGTACAACCCAACAATTCTACTTCTAGATATCTACCAAAAGTAATAGAACATATGTTCACATAAAGACTTACATAAATGTTTAAAACAGCTTAATTTGTAGTAGTCAAAAACTAAGCAACCCAGAATTCATTCACAAGTAAACACGTGTATAAAATGTGGTATATCCAAACAGTATAATACTACTCAGCAGTAAAGAGGGATGGACTGCTGATACAATAACATAAATGAATCTCAAAATATGCTCAGTGAAAGGAGGCCAGGCACAAAAGACCACACACACACACACACACTGTTTGATTCTATTTATATGGAAATTTTTAAAAAAAATCCATAACTATAAAGACAGAAAGCAGGATTAGTGGTTGCTTGGGGCCAGGAGTAGGGGCTGGAATTGATCGCATATAAGCAAAAGCAAAATTTCTGGAGGAGATGGAATTGTTCTGAAGTTTTATTGTAGTAGTGGTTACCTGACTACACATTTGTCAGAATTCATCAAACTACACTTAAAGTGGGCACATTTTATGGTATGTGTAATACACCTCAATTATATTGTTTTTTAAGATGCCTTCTTTATTGTTGCTAGAAAAATGGGAGATGTATAGCCTCATTTCTAGAGATTAAAAAAATTAACATCTTTTTCAGCCTGCATTTCATTTTGCTTTTTTATCTTTAATTTTTTTCTTTGTAGCACATTTTAGAATTTTATACTTAATCTACATAATTAGTTCAATTTTGCAAACAGATATTTGAATGTTTATTATGTGCCAAGCAGTGGGAAAACAGAGCCCCTACCCCAAGGTACTATTCCCATAGTCTTACAGGAAATGCTAATTTATTTTTAAATTAATTAATAGAAAATATAAACACAAGAAGAGAAGTGTTTACAAAGTATGGACGGGTTAGCTTTATCTGAATGGAGCTGAGTAATCTAAGGGGTCTTTAAGTTTGGTCAGGGAAGGATTCCCTGGGGAGCTGTCATTTGAAGGATGAGAGGAATTGATCCAGTGGACAGGGGAAAGTAAACATATTAGCTTCCTAAATAATCTTTAGTTAAATAGAGAAGGAGTGGGGGGTGTATTTTGGTGTTTATGAGACTAACAAAGTCCTTTAAAACACAGGATTTGAGTCCTTTAGCTCACTGATTTCTTCGTTTCTCTTATTACTGAATAGAACTTCAACTTAGCTGGCACTTAGATCTCTCAAGTTTTTAAAAACTCTACCCTCTTTTGGAGTTTCACACTCATTCAGGGTCCAGGCATATTATTTTGTACTGTATCTTGTGAATTCCATATTTTTACTGTTCTTCAGCCACACTGACAGCCTATGTCTTTTTACCCAAAAGTTACTTTCCCTTTGCCCCCAAAACATTTGCTCTCATAGAGTGGCTAGATTCTATAGACTGTATTATTCACCAGAAATGTAGCAATGCTATTTAAAAAATAAATGTATAGAAGAAGCAGACGCTATCTTAAATCACTTAAGATTTAAATTTCAATGAGAAATACTGTGGGATATTTGGATAGAAAGCTGGGAACCTATTATCTCTTCTTTGCTCCTTCTACTCCCTATGCTTTCCTTTACTTGACTCCATTGAGAAAATTTTCTTACTGTCCAAAAGTAACTGATGAGGATGACATTTAAAATATCTATAATGGGAACTGTTCTTTATGAAATGCCTTGAGAATTTTCTGTTTCATGTCTAAAAGGAAGAAGAAGAATTTTCGGTTCTTTCCAGCTGCCTGGGACTTCTGCCAACATTTTACCAAACAGAACATCCATTCATCAGTGCCTCTTGTCTGGATTGGCCAGTTCGAGCATTTGATATTATATCTCAGTGGTGTCTAGAGATAAATTCATTTACTGAAAGACATGCAGAACAAGGAAAGGTATGTAAAAAGAGTAGTATTGCCCACTTGACATTGGGGTGATATGTTAATAGGATAAGAGAATAATGAAGAATTAAAAATTTCAGGTCAGCTGTTTTGGGGAGCATATACTAAACAAATTATGTTGAATAAATGGTTTCCTTATGTAATATTTATGATTCTAAAAGCAAAAATACTTCAGTTAACAAAGCTAAGTTATTAATATGCTACTTTAAGTTGGTTTTAGGTCATTAGGCTTTTATTGAATGTCTTAAATAATCATAGCCCTAGACTTGAAAGATACAAAGGAATTTTCAGATAGACAAGGAACTTATAAGCTTATTGGGAAGACAGCTGTCACACAAAAATCAAAGATTTGGAGTAGCAGATTTAAAAGGCCAAGTCTTTAACTTTAAAATTTGCTGGGCCTATCCTGCCAGCTTGGCTAGTAAAGGGTTTTGTGTTGAAGATAAATGAACTGGAAAGGTAGAGTGGGGGCAGTGGGAAGTGGCTATGAATTCCATGGTTTGATGCTTAGACTTTCTACCTCAAACTATAGGTGGAACTACAGTTTTTGAGAAATGGAATAATATGATGGAAGTATTTTAGGGAGATAATTTGGGTAGTTTTTTAGTAGGCAAATTGAAATAAGGAGAGAGAGAAGCCAGAGATTATGTAGGTGGTGAAGAAAATCTGGTGTTATTCTGACAGTAAAAATTAGACAGAATATAACCAATGCAAGAGACATTTGAGAAAAATATATAGGACTTGATGACCAGATGTATAATTGACTTTAAGATCTGAACACAAAGCATTGAAAGAATAGTAACTAGTAGACATAATTCCTTTTTTTTAATATTTTATTTTTATTTTTGACAGAGAGACAACACGTAGGCAGAGGCAGGCAGAGAGAGATGGGGGGAAGCAGGCTCCCCGCTGAGCAGAGAGCCCGATGTAGGACTCGATCCCAGGACCCTGAGATCATGACCCGAGCCGAAGGCAGAGGCTTAAACCACTGAGCCACCCAGGCGCCCAAGTAGACATAATTCTGAGAGAAATCTGATCCTGCTTAAAATACCGTTGATGGTGTATGGAGGAAGACTGGAGTCTTTGCATGGCATCCAGGGGTTTTCACCATCTTGCTTGCCTTTCTAAACTTCATTCATACCACTCCCTTGCTACCTCCTTGCTCAAACTGCAGAAGAATGTTTTAAGTGTGCTATATGTTTTTAAACATCTGTGTTATTGCTTATTACTATTACTTTTATCTAAAGCAGTTTTCCTATGCTCCTGTTGAATTAATCACTCCTCAAGGCTTTGCTAAGATAAGTGTACCTCTTCTGTAAGGCTTTGTCTGATAATCCTTCTTCTTCAGTTCTAATCCCCTCCCTCTGTTGTGTTATATGACAGTACTTTTGCCATGGTCTCTAACAGTCACTATATTTATTACTTTTGTTTGTTTAATATGTCTGAATGGGGGCTCCAAAAGCAAAAATTATTTTTCTTTGAATTGCTAGTTCCTAGAAAGTACCTGATATAGACTGGTCACCTAATAAATATTTGTGGAACAGTTAACTGGTAGAATGATATCATTGGTAGAAATAGAACTGGTAAAAGAAGAGCCATGTTTCAGAGAAAATGAGAATTTTAATTTTAATTTTAAAAGGAGATAATAGGGGCACCTGGGTGGCTCAGTGGGTTAAGCCTCTGCCTTCAGCTCAGGTCATGATCCCAGGGTCCTGGGATCAAGCCCCACTTTGGGCTCTCTGCACGGCAGGGACCCTGCTTCCCCTCCCCCCTCTGCCTGCCTCTCTGTGTACTTGTGATCTCTGTCAAATAAATAAATAAAATCTTTTTTAAAAAATTGTTTTAAAAAGGAGATAATAAAAAATTAGTATTTTATTTTCAAAAGATTTTATTTATTTGAGAGAGAGAGACAGAGATAGCATGGGCAGGGGAAGGGGCAGAAGGAGCTGGGAAGCAGACTCCCCACTGAGCAGGGAGCCCAACACGGGACTGGATCCCAGAACCTGAGATCATGACCTGAGCCAAAGGCAGATGCTTAACTCACTTTGCCACCCAGTCTCAGTATTTTAGATAGAGGTGTCACACTAGAATAGACATTAAGTGAATAATAAAGGCAAGGTAAACATAATAAATGTCTCTGCTTTTGTTCACTTCTGTTTTCTATTGAAATCCTTAAGGAAATAATATTTTATACCCTTTTTTAAAGGAAAGACAATTTCAAGACATTAATTGAGCCTTGTATACTATGTATAAAAATCTTTTTCCTATCTAGTAATTTCCTTATTTTTAGATAATAGCTAGAATCTGAAGTTATATTTTGATGTCTAGAAACCTATAATGAATGACTACGGATAAGAGACGGATATAACTTAGAACCAGGACAGGAGAAAGTGATGAGTATACGTGTACTTAAAATTTTTTGTTTTCATAGGAGTCATGGGTTGAACAATAGCTAAAAATTAACTCATTTGAGGGGCACCTTGTGACTCAGTTGGTTGGGCGTCTACGTTCTCCTTGGGTCATAATCCCAGGGTCCTGGGATTGAGGCCCACATCCAGCTCTCTGCTCAGAGGAGAGCCTGCTTCTCCCTCTCCCTCTGCCTGCTATTCTCCCTACTTGTGCACACACACACACTCTCTCTCTTTCTCAAATAAATAAATTCTTTAAAAAATTAATTCATTTGATAGTATAACAACAAGCTCCCATGTTAGATGTATGATTTTTAGTATGGATATCAATGGAAAATAAGAATTTGTCATTTAAAAAATAATCTTTTGTGTAAAATTGAGTGATAATGATTTGTTTTAGAGCCAGAACAGTGTCATTTATTTCTACTTATTCCAAAAATTTCCAGTTATTTGAATGCACTCCCATCTGACCTGCATTCCTACTTTTATCCCTGTTCCATTCTGTTCTATCTCTAGTCCTGACTCTGACCCAGGTCAACCAGATTTTCTTTACCTGGAATTTTAAATATGAACAAGATAAAAACAATATTTGGAGCTGAGTAGTCCAACAAAAGTACCCTTGGAAGATAGTCTGAATTACTGCTCTGATTTTTTGTATCAGCTAAGATTCTTTGGTCACAGACAGTTTTGGTGTGTTTTCTCTGAAGTGCTACCACTGGATAACCCCATCTGAACCACTTTCCTTCCTTCTGTATGGTGCTCAAGATTCAGATTCCTGGGAGAAAGGATCTGATTGACCTAATCTGTATCCTATGTACACCCCTGTGATGGGGCAGGATCTTGCATTAGGGCAACTGTCAGACCTGTATGGAACAAGAAAAGAGGTTATTTTCCAAATACTGTAATACTATTAATAATATAAAAAGGCTTATAAGGTTGTGGACAAATTGAAAAACATAAATAACAAACAATGGTGGACCACTGTCTTCATATTTTACCCGTTGGCACATAGACATCCTTATTCTCATTCACAGAGTTTGATTTCTTCCCCTGTTCAAAATGATGTAACCATTCCATTTATAATCACAAATGCATCTACCACTTTGCCAAATATGGAAATAAAGTCACATCCAATAGTTACATCATCAGACCCTTCTGAATGCAGAGGCTCTGAGAGATGTCCATTCCTTCTGTATTTGTTGTACTTATACCCTGGTGGCCTGGAAAATTTTAATTAGCAGCTCCTCACCCTGAATTCCATAGTTAAGTGAAAGAAAAAGAGAATAGAAAATTTTGCAAGAAGATGTGCCACCGTAAGCAAGAACATTTACAAATAGTCATAAAGCTGTAACTAATATATAGTCGAATATATTACTTTCTTCTTGCATCTTCTGTGACCAGAACCTCAACAGGTTGTATTTATTTGACCAAGGATGTGAACCAGACTTTATTCTGAGAGGTCTGAGCTTCTGGTGGTTGGTTCTGTCTTGCTTATATTAAGGCCATAATAGTTTTGTGTTAAATTTTTATCTTTCGATCTTGGGACATGGCGAGCAGTGGGGCTCAGGGATCTCTAAATTCAAAACATTTTGCTGCTAATTGTATAGCAATATTTCTATTCTTCTTGATAGTTCAGACTATGCTATAAGCCATTCCTTTCTTCTCCTAGTGAGAAGAAATTGCCAGATGACATTTAGTTTCTACTTCAGTGGGACTATTATCATATCCTCTGATGGAGGATAGTACACAACTTCCTTAGAATGGTCCTGAACTACAGAAGAATTCAGAATAGCAGGAAACAAATATAAAAGAACTGAATTCTTAGGTGTAATCATGAGACCTGCCAAAACCACTTCTCACTCCCTGGTTTCCAGACTGATGTATTTCATCTGCGGGAAAATGATCACCCACAATGTACTGGTTGCTGTGTTAGAGCATGTACTTCATTCTGTAGGAGCATATACTTCATTTTATAGCTATTTTCTCCCAGCTGGTACCATCTAAATTCTATCAGTGAAGTAGTTCGTCATTTAAAAGATCAGCAGTTTTGTCAGCTGTTTGAATATATGTTAGGATCAGTCACTTCCATAGACATCCACCTATTGCCTCACATCTGTCATTATGAAAAAAATTCTTTAAGACCATGTGGTGTGAGCTGCTGGGTAATAGACAGCCTAATCGAGATAGGTATCAAGTTCAGTGAGGACAAGTTGCTCTCCCTTCCACTGATGGAAGGGTGCGGTATAACCAACCCGTTACAGAATATGCAATCTTTGCAGTCTGAGTTTGGGCACTGAGTGTAGGCAAATAGCATATTGTAAGCACATATATTGGCCTTGGCCTTGCTTCCATGGCCACTTTATCCATGAGCTTATTGATAAATGCCAGGCTGACTACATTTAGATAGGTTATGATTGTAAGTAATGTGAAATGATCAGTTTCTTGAGATATTAGATTCATACTACATTTTATCTATTCATGGAGAGGCATCTAGAAAGGAATACTGCTATTACCAGTATTTTTATAAACTGCAAATAATGAATTAAGTATACTCTGTGGGGAAACTTAACTAATTTGGCATTTTTTTCCATACTTGTAGCAGAAAGTTTATAAAAAGAGTTGTAGCCATAGCCATAGCACTTATGGATACAAAAGGCCTTAACAGCTGGTGGTACAAGGGGGTTTTACATCTTCTTAGGGGATTCTAAATTATAAAGTGTTGAGGTAGAAATGAGTTATAACCATAACCTTACCTTAAGAAAAGCCAAAACTATGAATTCTGTTACGCTGAAAAGAAATAAAAAAAAAAAAGAAAAGCCAATAAATTGTTTATCTGAGAAAGATCAAAAGTTGATTTTTAAAAAGTTTATTTAAAATTTTGCATTAAGCATATTTAAAAACAAGTACATCTAGATATATGCAGGCTTAGTTATGCAGTTTTAATAACTCTTAGTGCAGTCTTAGTTATGTTTAATATTTTTAAGTAATGACAAGTTCAGTGTTTTAGGGTACGTAATCTAAAAACTGATACCATACTGTAATTGGAAACGACATTAAAATAGAGATTGGTAATTGTTGTACTATTTTAGTCATCTGTAAAATGGAAATGAGGAGTTTTAATAAAGAAAATAAGCCACATACTTAGAGACAGATGTGTTTTTCTTAGAAAACAAAAAGGCCTTTAAAATATAAGTATTTTGTGTTAGTGACTTAAATACATAGGATTAATGAGTAATTTTGGATAATATTTTAGGCCTTGCTTATCCAAGAGTCAAGATGGAAATTACCACACCTGCTCCTGTTGCCTGAGAATTATAACACCATTTTTCAGTACTACCACAGAAAAACCTGTAGTGTCTGCACTAAGGTTCCTAAGGATCCTGCTGTTTGCCTTGTTTGTGGTACTTTTGTATGCCTGAAAGGACTTTGCTGCAAGCAACAAAGCTACTGTGAATGTGTATTGGTAAGCAATAGTAAATAATAGAAAATGTATGAAAACTCAAATGTACTAGCACATGGAAATGTGGTATATGTGGTTAATCCTGCTCTTCTTTTTTTTTTTTTTAAGATCTTATTTATTTATTTCACAGAGATTACAAGTAGGCAGAGAGGCAGGCAGAGAGAGAGAGAGAGGAGGAAGCAAGCTCCCTGCTGAGCAGAGAGCCTGATGTGGGGCTCGATCTCAGGACCCTGGGATCATGACCTGAGCCGAAGGCAGAGGCTTTAACCCACTGAGCCACCCAGGCGCCCTAATCCTGCTCTTCATATTAGCTCTTCTTTGAGTTAAATACACAGTACACAAGGATTTTGTTCTTGTTCTTTTGTTAATCCAGTAGAAGGGTTTAAAAAAAAGAAAAACCCAAACATCTGAGGCTTTACTTAAGTGAATAAAACTTTTTAAGTACACTTCCACTTCCTCTCCCTGCGCCCATTGCCCTTTCATGGTAGGAACTCTTACATGGTGAGCAGTAAGACAGTGGTCATACCTGCTCTTGTGGGTGCCAGCCTCTGAATTAGTTTTAGGTTGGCTCTTAATTGCTTTCCTAGATAATCCTTACCCAAATTCCTCCTAGTGTATTACTAATCAAATATTAAGAATGAAATTATAAGTTTAACTTAGATGAAATCTTATTAAGAATTTAAGAAATGGGAGGTTGGGGGAGCCAGGTGGTGGGTATTATGGAGGGCACGCATTGCATGGAGCACTGGGTGTGGTGTAAAACTATGAATGTTGTTACGCTGAAAAGAAATTAAAAAAAAAAAGAAATGAAAAAAAAGAATTTAAGAAATATTTGGTATTATTTAGAAGACATTTAACCAAGGCATTCTTGATTTTCTTATAAAGTCCATTTGATTATGAAGATCATTGATATATTTTTAATTATTTAGCATTCTCAGAACTGTGGTGCTGGAACAGGAATTTTCCTTTTGATCAATGCATCGGTGATTATCATCATTCGAGGCCACCGCTTCTGCCTCTGGGGTTCTGTGTATTTGGATGCTCATGGAGAAGAAGATCGGGATCTTAGGTTAGATATGCATGGGTATATTTGAATGTTTTATTGATGTCTCATCAATAAGAACAATGCACCATTTCTGGTTTGTAATTGTAATAATAATTATTTTTTTATATTAAGAAATTTGATAGTCATTAAGTTAAAGCTGTTTCTAGTTTTTGAGATACTTTACACATCCACATGCTAAGGAAATATAAAATAAACCAAATTACTATGTGACATTTTAGCCATAATCTATTTTTTTTAAATGTGTGTGAAATCTTCACTGTATTGTACAACTTTTAATACCGTTTTTTCCTTTTTATTCTAGGCGAGGCAAACCTCTCTACATTTGTAAGGAAAGATACAAAGTTCTTGAGCAACAGTGGATTTCTCATACTTTTGATCACATCAATAAAAGATGGGGTCCACATTACAATGGGCTGTGACTCACCACCTCAGCTTTGCATTATATCATTTTCATTAAGAATTTATCAACAATAAGCTTTACCTTAATTTGGGGGATTAACGCTTTTGCTGAGGGAGAAAAAGAAAACATATAAAGCCTTTCCAAAATTAGGTGCTTGGTAATCACATTAATGGTATAATAATTTTTTTTTTAAGTATCTGGAGAACATAACAAATAACAAGTTAAATCATTCTTTAGTGGTCCTTTTTTTTTTTAAGTCCACAATTAATAAGAAGCACAACTTGTTGACAAAATCATTAAAAAAAAAATGATTCTCCCAGCAATGCATATCAGCTATTCATTGATACTTAGAGAGAGTGGGTGTGATTTATTTAAAGTTTTACTGCTTCTTTATATCTGTGTGTTTTAATTTGCATCTGCTAAACACAATGCATCCTTTCCCTCTGGCATTCTTGTGTTGATTTGAGATTTTTGCTGTATGTAATTAGAAAAAAAAATGTAAAACATGATTTATGTGAAATATTGTATAGTAAAAGTTGGTCTAATAGTAGGACTTTAAAATTTTTTCTTATTGTGAGGAATCTGTTAAAAAGTTTAAGGCTTTGCTGAAAACTTAATTCATTCTCAGGAATTTCATAAATATTCTCCCCAGGTAAATAATTGAAATAGTTGTAAAATAAGTAGATAGCTGCTGTTAATATAATACAGTACATTTTGAGGGACGTATGTGTGGTTGGGGAAGGGAGTCCTTAAAAATCAAAATTTGCCATTTCATTTGGATGAATTACTTAAGGTATTAACAAATAGATTTTACTATAAAATCAGATGTTTTAAGAACATACATTTGGCAGATTTTGATTCTGTGCATGCCCACCTTTTATTACCAACCAAGTTTTTGTTTAAATGATCGAATTGGAAATTGCTCAGACTTACCCACAAATGAAGCTTAGTTTTGGAACTTTCCTGTCAGCTCGAGAGGCTCATCTATATTGTATTTGTGCAGCGTAATCACTGCTATTTCTGCTTAGTTTCTTAAAAGGAAAAAAAAAAAAAAGGCTCAGTGGTGATGACCCTCATGAATGAGCCATGCATCTGCATTCTTCTTAGAAGCTGCTGCGAAAAGCAATTTATGTTTGTTGGGTTTTTTTAATCAGTAAGAATGGGAATGATTGAGCTAAAACCCACTCTATAAATAGAGAAGGAAGATTACAGAAAAGCATGTTATATATTGCTAACAAGATTTTTCTTCCAAATGATTTAGTAATTTGATGATTATTTAATAGATAGTATTATCAAGCAATTCCTGGTACTTTGGACTTCCATGGCTTGTTATATAAAATTACATTTTTACATGTAAAAATAAACTAAAAAACATCTAATGATAAAATACAAAAATAAAGTCAGATCTATGTTCTAAAACTTATTGATGACATGACATTACAGAATGTGAAAATGGACATTAAATGATGGTCTTGCATTAAAATACAGCAGAACAGTACATACTCAAATGTGTTCAAAAGTCAAAAAATTACCTATAGCTCCACAATAAAATACATGGAAATAGCTTGCTATTTTTATATACATTTCCAAAATACTAAGATAACTTTCTGAAAGATGAGAATGATTCTGTTTAACTAAATAGTTGTCCTTTCCAACACATTGCTACTTTTAAAAATACTGTATCATAAGTTCAGCCTGTCATATTTTTTGCATTGGTCATTCTGAATACCAGACCATTTGTAAGTGTGGTTGAAGAGCAAATGCTAATTTAAATCTCTAGTAAATACTGTTACAGGATTCATGAACTTGAATAATTCTACAGTTTGAAACTCTGATGCTATATATACATGGTATAATGTATTCAGACTTTGATTACTACATATTTAAAATGGAATGTTTTATGATTGTGCATATGGATGTGAAGTGAAAATATTAGCCTTAACATTAAAATTTGGGTATTTGATAGTGTTTATTTTGATATTGGTGAATTAGTCACCAGTAAATTTTTAAAAAGCACTTGGTTGAAAATTGTACTTGAATTACATACATGCATGCTGCTAAACTAGAACTTTAATTTTTTTCCCCCATAACTTTTATAAGTCCCATTTATAAGCCCACTTTTAAAAATAACAGGTCCAAGCTAGAGTGATGTGTGTATATTATTAAAAAAAATGTACTGGTGTGGTATCTTGTATGAATGAACATTTAAATACAGTACATTACTGTAGAGGCTAAATCAATCTTTATAATTAAGCAGAGATTACAAAACTAGGAATAATCAACATTGTAAGATATGTTAATAAAAACCTACTGTCATTTGGTTTGTGAAAGATCCTTAAAATGTTTAATTCTTAAATGTTTTTCTTTTTTTTAAGGTATTGACAATAATAAATGTAAGTGAGCATAGCAGAAAAGATCAAAGCATAACATAACTGATAGTTGCTCTAAGGTGGAGTTAAATATAAAGGTTTGCTTTTCCTTATACCTTTTATTTGCAGAGGTAGTTCCTGTTTCTTCTATCCTTTTCTTAAAAGAATGCAAAGCTTTTTGCTAAGTATGTGTTTTTGGAAGCTGGGGAGAAGGGAATGGGTATGCAGATCTAAGGAATGCTACTTTGGTCTTTGCTGCTTTCTAAATATTCCAGCTAGACTTCAGAAATCTAAAGGGCTGTATGATAATGTTTATTTTGAATGGACTGTGATTTTGTTGGAATTGACAGTGTTCGCTCCTACCCCTCCATCCTGAAGCTCACCAGGCAGTTATCAGCTAAGCATCCATTTGTGTTCACAAACCCTTTTTCCCCTATTTTACGTATTTTGGCATTTATTGATTTCTGTGACTTAGAAAAGATGCGACAACAGTGCGAGAGAATATATGAACCAAGAGTCTGTAGCATCTCCAGGATTGTAATTGCTGACTCTCAAGTTCCTGTTGTTGGCTTATTTTTGTGGTCCTGTTGAACAACAAAAACAAAGCACAACGTGATTTTAACCATGATTTTAATCAAATTACCAAGACAAGATACATTCACCGGGGGTATTCCTGACATGTGATAGTTGATGGGTCTCAGTCCCATTCACAGCACATAGTTGTTTTCCTTTATGATCTGGCTGGAGTGGGCAGAAGGATGGCAATGTGATCACTTCTTGATTTGTGACACTTCAAGCCCCCTTGATAACAAAGCACATTTAATACAGAAGAGCTATCACCATCCTAGTGTGCCATAATCAAGTAGCAGTGGAGTGAACATGACTCCAGCTGAAAAGGCATGATGGGATCTTAAGGATGGCTGCAATGTAAGATGTGGCAATAACAAAACTAATGTGGCAGAGCCCAATAGCAAGCCAGAGAAGTAAGGTCAAGAGCACAGATAAAGGCTTCAGCTTGAGGAGAAGGAAAGTCTAGAGCAAACGAAGAGGATTCATATCTGATTCCCTATTATGTTGGTGACAGAGGAGCAGGATCATCTGTGGAGGGTGAGCAAGCCTAGTGTATCTGGGAGTTTTGACTTAAGTGGTAGGGTTTAGACATGGTACTAGAGAACAGGCTAGAAATAAAGAGAAGTACCACAGAAGTCATGGTGAGGACACAGTGGGGTTAGAAGCCACATTTCCATGGAGCAATTAGATTCTGTGGCTTTTTAGAGCCCCTAAGATCAGCAGTCCAGAACCCGAAGGGTAAAAACTATACTGCTAAATTAACCAATAATTTGGGGATTTGAGAGGTGAGTGCAATATCGGGTGGTAGAATTAGGAATACTGATTGAAATGAGTGTGGGGTCCCTACTGGTAAATTATGGGTTATAGGATTGGAAAACATGATGAGACGATGTGATGCAAGTTTTCAAAGTTTTCATTTGGATTTAGGACAAACTGCTTTTCTGTTGAATCATTTGAATTCATTCAGTAAATATTTATTGAGCTCCTCTTATGCACCAAGCAGTGATGAATACTGGAAGTACAGTGGGGAAAAAAGCCAGATAGTCCCTTCTCTTGTATAGCTTTCTGTGTGATGAATACTACAAATGGTGTGTGTGTTAAGGGGTTGGGGGCTAGCTAGGAGGAGAATGGAATATAAGTTACTATTGAAGGAACCTCTAAATGAGACTTGGGAAGTATGATGAGGGTTCCAGGGGATAGAGATGTCTATGGTGTTTCCCATAGACTGTGTAGGAGACACCTGAGTGAAAGTGGAGGTGTGGGGAGTAGTGTCTCGGGCAGGTATAGGGAGTACAATTGGCAAAGACCCAGGGTTGAGAGAGAACTTGTAGTTACAGATCTGAAAGGGCATCCTTACAACTCTAACAGGTGCTTTTGAGAGATAAAATCTAAATTACAAAGGGATTTTCTAAGCTTTCTAAGAGAGTTAGACTTTGTTCAGAGAGCATGGGAAGACATTTCAGGGCTTTAGACAGGAGAGTGGCATAATCTGATTTCCATCTTAGAGAAATCAGTCTGGCCGTACTGTGGAGAAAAATCCAGAGTGAGAAGACCTGTTAGATACCTTTTGAAAGCCGAGACATGACAGTTGGCTCAGCTAGGTGAATCGTAGTAGAGACAGAAGTGGACAGTGTCAGAAGAGACTTGACAAATCAGTAGGGTGAGGGAGAGCAAGGAATATTTAAGTGCCTCTGTGTGTCAGGGACATCACATGGAACAGTTGGTTTCTGTCACCGCTACTCCATTCTGCCATTTCAATGCAAACAGCATCCATTGATCTATGGAAGTGTGAATTGACATGACTGTGTTCCAATAAAGCTACTTATAAAAACGGGCTGTAGGCCATAGTTTGCCAAGCTTAGCTTTGGTGAGATGGTAGAGGTAGAAGCCAAAGTATAAGCTTCTGGAGGTGAGAAGGTAGAAGGTTGACAATGAAGTGGAGGAGTAGAACAATTTCTTGACTCTCCCTAGCATGACCAGGTCCTTTTCCTCTCTGCAGGACACCTGGCCGTGTTTGCATCAAAACTTCCCTTCAGTTAGTTTTTGCTATTATTCAGATGGTGTGTTGTTTGACTATCTGAGTCTAGGGCTTGAAGTCAGCAGACCTGGGTTCCAATGACCTCACTTCGCCTCAGTGTATCAGTGAGGAATGTGCTGTGTTCCAAACAAAAAAACTGACTAAGCAATAGCTTGAAGAAGTAAGGGGTTTATTAGTTTCAAGGAAAAGAAAGTCAAGGTAGGCAGACCAGGAAGGGGAAGCTGCCCAAGGAAATCATCATGGATCTAGACCCCTACTGTTTCTCTTTTCTATATTGTTAGGTTATAGTTTTCATCCTCCTGGCCACAAGACAGCTGTTAATCTCCAGGCTGCTATGAGGATGAAAAGCTGCTAACCTTGTTTTCCAGGCAGGAAAAAATGCCAAAGGTTTCTTCCCAAGGGTGTTATCCACTGTTCATCAAGAGAAGCCTTCTCCCAGTGCACTTTTCTATAAATCTCATTAGTCAGTACTGTCAGATGGCCACTATTGAATGCAAAGAAATCTGGGAAGGTAGGTGTTTTGGCTTTTGAGCCTCTATGCTAGAGGAATACAGGGCAGATAAAAGGAACTGCGAGTGACTTCTAGGTAGCTAATTCAATGCCTGCCACACTTTGGTTTCTTATCTGTGCGATAGAGACAACAGCCAGTATAACTAAATGAACATAGACACTTCTGGCTTCTATAGATATCAGATTAAGTGTTTCAGACTACATTATCGATTGCTGTGAAACAAATTACCTTAAAACTAATGCAGTAAAACAATATTCATTACTTCACAGTTTCTGTGGCTTGGGAATCTAGGAGTAGTTTAGCTGGGTGGTTCTGCCTCACAGTCCCTTACGAACTGTAGCTAAGGTATCAGCCAGGGCAGCAGTTGTCCACGGCTTGACTGGGGCTGGTGGATCTGCTTCCAAACTCAGCTGGTGGCTATTGACTAGAGACTTCAGCCTCTCACCACACGGAACTCTCCACAGGGCTGCTAACAACACAGCAGGTAAGATAATAACTATGGTAGAGGAACCTGGTAGATAGCACTGTAATGAAGAGGTAAGAGTTACTATCACCAGGAATAAACCTTACTGACTTCATGAACCCTTATTATGATTTATTGAGAAATATGTAATAAACTGCAAAAAGTACATAACTTTATTCCAATCATGTGAAAACATCAGACAAACCCAATCAAAGGACATTCTACAAAATAACATTCTACAAAATAACTTACAGTACTCTTCAGTACTGAAAAATTGACCCTTAATCGAATCTAAGACACACTCTGGAAACATGACTAGACTATATAGATAAAAGTTCTCAGGGCCTACTGACAAGAAAAGATCAAATAACTAAAAAGGACAAGATAATTATACTGTGTCAGACTTCACATGCAACGTGCGAAGCAAGGCAACATGCAAAAGCAGACTTTCAAAAACCTCTAGGAAAGAAAGTAACCCAATCATTTAAGTTCGGATTGTCCTCTGAAGTTCCAAGACCACAGAAGATTTTAAGCATCCAAATATGAGTGTTTTTGAGAAAAGCTAAAAGATTCGTTTTATCTAACCACAAGTTGACTGGGAAGACTTACGCAAAAAGATCAATGGAATAGGGGCGCCTGGGTGGCTCAGTCATGTGTCAGACTCTTAATTTTGGCTCAGGTCATGATCTCAGGGTCCTGGGATCAAGCCCTGCTTCAAGTTCCCTGTTCAGTCTGCTGTCTCCCTCTCCCCACTTGCATGTTCTCTTTAAAAAAAAAAAAAAAAAATGATGGAATGAAGGGAGTAACTCCAGCTCAAAAAAAAAATCTTGGTCCTAGACTGCTAATGCTTTCCAGTGACTAGCAGAAAGAACATCCTCTCTGGAAAGTAGCATCTAAATTATTTCTGAAAATATTTCAAATAAAGTGAAAGGACACGATGAGGCAATATATATAAGCCAAAATCAGTAGAAAAATAATAGTAATGGGCCACAGGGACTCTAGATACTAAAATTGTGACTTTCTTTAATTTGAAAAAGAGCCAATTAGAAATTCTGGTACTGAAAAAATTAAGAACTTAATGGAGCTGTTTAACATCATTTGAGACACAGTTAAAGACTTGATGAACTGGATTAAAAGAAGAGTTTAAAAGATAGAAAGTGGGTAAGAGACATAAAAGTCATAGAGGACA
The DNA here is from genome assembly GCA_004024625.1 of Mellivora capensis. NCBI lineage: Eukaryota > Metazoa > Chordata > Mammalia > Carnivora > Mustelidae > Mellivora > Mellivora capensis. The sequence continues at coordinate 9,182 of PISX010008719.1, read as the reverse complement.
TTGTGAAAATGTCAAATGCACTTGGAGTTCCAGAAAGGGGAGAAGGAATGTGTCAGAGACAATATTAAAGAGATAATAGCTGAGGATTTTCTGCAAGTGATGAAAGACATTGAGCTATAAATTCAAGAAGTCAGCAGAACCCAAGTAGGATAAATAGAAAGGAATCCATATCAAGACACATCATATTGAGGGGCGCCTGGATGGCTCAGTGGGTTAAGCCTCTCTGCCTTCGGCTCAGTTCATGATCTCAGGGTCCTGGGATCAAGCCCCGCATCGGGCTCTCTCTGCTCAGCAGGGAGCCTGCTTCCTCCTCTCTCTCTGCCTGCTTGTGATCTCTCCCTCTGTCAAATAAATAAATAAATAAAATCTTAAAAAAAAAAAAAGACATATTGAAACTGAAGGCAGGCGGCGGGTGGGGCAGATGGCAGACTGTGGAAGGAGAAGAAAGCTGCAAAAAGAATGGACTACCTTCAGAAGATTTCTGATTTCTCTGGATGCTTGGTGGCTCAGTCAGTTAAGCATCTGCCTTCTGCTCAGGTCATGATCCCAGAGTCCTGGGATTGAGCCCCGCATTGGGCTCCCTGCTCAGTGGGGAGCCTGCTTCTCCATCTCCTGCTCCCCCTGCTTGTGCTCACTCTCTGTCAAATAAAATCTAAAAATATATATATATATTTCTGATTTCTCAATAGTATATTGGAAACAAGTACACAGTAGAAAAACATCTTCAAAGTGTTGGAAGAAAACAGAAATATTCTTTAAGAATGAAGGCAAAGACAAGACATTAAAATAAAAATTGAGAGAACATAATAACAACAGATCCTCCTTAAGGAAAATCCCCCCCAGATTTTTTCAGAAAAAAAGGAAAATAGCTCTGGTGGAAGATTAAATTTCAGTAAGAAACAAAAAAAATTGTGGTGAATATGTAAGTATAGCTATATGAACATATTGCATAAAGTGATTATGATAATGCATTATATGGAATTTCAATGTATGTATATGAGTGTTTGGCAATGATAGAATGTAAGCTACAGGGATAAATGTTTCAAATTTCTTACATTGTCTCAGAAGAGGGTAAAGGTAATATTTACCTAGAAGAAAACAGTTATAATGACCTTGGATTAGGCAGTAGTTTCTTAGAAATGACACCTAAAGCACAAACAACCCATTGCCCCTCAAAAAAAAAAAAAAAAAAGTAAATTGAACTCCATCTATATTAAAAATTTCTATCTTCAATAAACACTATCAAGAAAGTGAAAACTCAGAATGAGAGAAAAATATTTGTTAATCATATGTATGATAAAGCTTAATATACCAAATATATAAAGAACTCTTAAAATTCGACAAACAAAAGACAACCCAATTAAAAAATGGACAAAGGACTTGAACCAACTTTCTCCAAAGAAGATACACAAATGGAAAATAAACTCTATTAACAAGGTATTAGCCATTAGGTAAATGTAAATCAAAACCACAGTATGACATTACCTCATGACCTCTGGGATGGCTCAGTCAGTACAATGGACAATAGCAAGTGCTGGCAATGTGGAAGGATTGGAGCCCTCACACTTTGCAGGTGGGAATGTAAAGTAGCATTGCTGTGTTTGGCCATTCCTCAAAAATTTGAACATAGAGTTAGCACATGACCCAGCAGTTACACTCCAAATTATATACCTAAGAGAGCAAAAAAGAAATGTCATTCAAAAACTTGTACACAAATGTTTACAGCTGCATTATCCACAATAGTCAAAATGTTACCAACCAATGAATGGATGAACAAAAAGTGGTATATCCATACAATGGAATATTATTCAACCCCAAAAGGAGTGGAGCACTAATGCATATTACAACATGGAAGAGCTTGAAAACAGGCTGAGTGAAAGAAGCCAAAGGCTGCACACAAAAGCCGGGATATCCAGGATAGGCAAATCCATAGGGACAGAAAGTAGATTAGAGATTGCCAAGGTTCCCAGGGAAGAGGAAATAGGGAATGGCTGCTAATAGTAAGAGGGTTTCTTCTGTGGGAGATGAAAATATTCTGGAAATAGTAGTGATGGTGGTACAGTTTTGTGAATATAATAAAAAAAATGAATATAATAAAACTGCACTGAACAGCACACTTTAAAAGATGAATTTTGGGATACCTGGGTGGCTCAGTTGGTTAAGTGTCTGACTTGATTTCGGCTCAGGTCATGATCTCAGGGTCATGCAATTGAGCCCTACATCAAGCTCCACGCTCAGTGAGGAGTCTGCTTGAGATTCTCTGTCCCTCCCTCCGCCCCTCCCCTGCTCTCTAAATAAATAAAAAGATGAGTTTTATACTATATGAATTACATCTTGATAAAATCAAGTGACAATCATGTGCTCTTAAGGTATTAATACACATTACAATTTCTCTAGTCTTCATTTTGACAAATCCTGCCATGTAATGTGGTGGAAAAAAGTACAAGCATCAGAGAGAGGCAGATCTGGATTCACATCCAGCCCAGCAGTCACAAGATATGTGTTCCTGGGAAAATCAATCTCACTGAAATCACTTTCCTGACTGGATAAGATAATACTTCACTGCAAGTTTTTGAGGATAGGTGTGATGTATAGAAAGATACTTGTAAAGATCCAGAGCAGCCAGATCTTCCAAAAAGATGAGCCAAAACAAACAAAATTAATATGTGAAAAAGATGCAATAGACTGCTGACAATCTTTACAATAAGCTTATGAAATATTTAGGTCTTTTTATAAACACATGGGTTTTTTTTTTTTTTTGGTCTTTTACATAATGAAAAAAAGCAGTAGTCTGGCCTTGAGAGAACTAGAGGTTCTTCAAAAGAAAAATAAAGGGACTGACTTGGGTTAATAATCCTCAAGGACCAGACTGCTTGCTCATTTTACCTCTGTGGCTTTTTACTTCACTTGATATATGAAGCTATTCAATACTTTCTGGTAAGTGAAATAAGATTAATATTATACCTTGGAAAGTAAATTTCTACAGTAATTTAAAAAGTCTTTAATATAGAATAAGAAGAGGGTAAAACTTCCAAACTAATATAGAAGTGGAGAATGGAATAAAAACCAGTAAAAAATAATACGAGGGGCACCTGGTTGACTCAGTTGGTTAAGCATCTGCTTTTGGCTCAGGTCATGATCCCAGGGTCCTGGGATTGAACCCCTTGTCAGGCTCCCTGCTCAGGGAGCTCTTGCTTGTGCCCTCTTACTCTCTCTCTGTCAAATAAAGTCTTAAGAAAAAATAACATAGGAAAGGAGCGAAAAAGAAATGTGGCCAATAGAGAGAAATAAAACTACATAAGAAGGTAGTCATTTGAATTCATATTTACAGAAATTACATTAAATTCAAATAGTCTGAATTCCTGGTTAAGAAAAAAGTTGTCAGACTAGATTAAATAGAAAACCAATATTTGATGTTTACCAGAGACACATCCAAAATAATTATGGCTATATTTTGAAAGAGTGCTAGTGATATACACTGATGTATATATGATAATAATGATAAACTGTCTAAAGTTTGCCTTAATCTGAGGTGAAGGGAAATGGGGAGATAGGAATATAGATGAAAGAAGGCTGATTATGTACTATTAATTATTGAAGCTGGAGGATAGGTACATGGTAATTTTTATATTATTCTGTCAACTTTTACATGGTTTGAAAATTTCCATAACAAATTATGACAAAGTTGAGCTTATCACTCAAATAAGGGAAGTATTGTTTAATATTAAAATATCAATGCAATTTGCTATATTAACATGTAAAAGAGAAAATGTTATGATCGGTTGATGCAAAAAAATGTGACAAAAATCTAACATGCATTCATAGTTAAAATTATTAACAATTTAGGTATAGAAGATAATTTCCTTAACCTAATAAAGGTTGGGTACAAAAAAAAAGAAAAACAAAAAAACTACTACAAAAATCATATTTAATGTTGAAACATCGAAAACTTGCCCTTTGAGACTGGGAACAAGACCAGATATCCTGTATAACTGCTCTGTTCAACATTGTAGTAATGTCCTAATAAGGATTAAAGAGGAAGAAATAAAGTCAGTATTCAGATTCAGTAATGATGTGATTGTGTACACAGAAAGTCCAAAAGAATATATAGATAACTTATTCCAATTAGAGTTTAAATAGGTTACTAGAAATAAAATGAATATAGAAAAATCAATTCCATTTACCAAAAAGTTTTTTAGAACATACCATCTACAAAAGCATACAAGTATCAAACACCTGTGAACTAATCCAATAAAAGATTTGTAAGACTTCTTTAGATAAAATGATATTGAGAAAAATCAAAGATATGAATAAGAAAAATGTAAATAGTATTACATGTTATAAAAGGGTTGACTTATATTTATAAAGATGTTATTTTTCCTTACATTGCTAGGCAATCAAAATTCAAAGATATGTTCATTCTAAATTTTATATGGAAATCCAGAAGTCCAAGTTAAGCCAAGACATTCTTACAGAAGAACAAAGTTCTTCTAGATAAGACTTGTTCTGTTATCGGGACTTAATAGTTCACTAAGAATTAAGATTATAGGGATGCCTGGGTGGCTCAGTGGGGTACAGCCTCTGCCTTCGGCTCAGGTCATGATCTCAGGGTCCTGGGATCGAGCCCTGCATTGGGCTCTCTGCTCAGCGGGGAGCCTGCTTCCTCCTCTCTCTCCGCCTGCCTCTCTGCCTACTTGTGATCTCTGTCTGTCAAATAAAGAAATAAAATCTAAAAAAAAAAAAAAAGAATTAAGATTATGTGCAGCTAGGGTAAGGATAGAAAATAAATAGAACGAAGAAACAGAGTGAGAGCCCGGAAACAGACCCATGCATATGTGAACACTTGATTTATAACAAGAGTAGCACTGCACAGCAGTGGGAAGAGAAGGGGTTTTTAAATAAATGATACTGGTGTCCATATTGGATCACATCACACCATACCGAAATCTATACTAGGTAGATGCTAGCCCTAAATGTGAAAAGGAAAATAATAAAGATCTTGGGGGATGTGATAATCATTAATGCTGTCCACCAAATACTTTCTAGTTCATTTTCAGGCTCATGTTAGGATTATAATTTCCTACTTCCTTGAACTAGCTATAGCCATATAACTTGCTTCAGTCAATGTAATATTTCTACAAGTTTGTGCACGTCCTAAAATCCAGTGAATGATTCATCCTGTTGTTTTTCCCATTGTTAGGGCAATGGTGATGCTCTAGGGGCTGGCTATTCTGTTCCAGAGTACTACTGGGTCCCAGTTTGAAAACAAGCCAACCCTGTGCTGGATAAGCATGAATAAAAACAAATCTTGGGGTGTCTGGGTGGCTCAGTTGGTTAAGCATCAGCCTTTGGCTCAAGTCATGATCTCAGGGCCCTGAAATCAGCCCTGCATTGGACTCCCTGGTCAGCAGAGAGTTTTCTTCTCCACCCCACTACTCCCCCCTGCTCATGCTCTGTTTCTGTCTCTCTCTCTCAAAATAAGTAAATAAATAATCTTTTAAAAAATTAAAAAACAAAACACAAAAATATTTTTTAAAAAACAAAAATAAATCTCGCATTTAATATGATGAGATTCTTGTAATTGCTTATTGCAATTTAATCTGAATTGCTATGAGAAATGGGACTTTTTGTGACAAAAAAATAATAAAATATATGACAATGGTTTAAGAGTTGATGGTAGATAGCAAGAAAGCTGACATTGAAGGATGAAAAGGAGTTCTATGTTATCCAGGGGCAAAATATTGTTAAGCTGTTGTCTGCAATAATTTATAAGATGAATAACATACTTAACAAACTTGTAGCTACAGGGGAAAGGGCTGGAAAACAGAATGTGTTGCCTGCTGTTGGCTGAATTACACAAGGTATTACAAGAGCAAGTGAGCTTGGAAAAGAACTGACTATTTTGTAGCAGGAATGAAAAAGAAAACAGTCCAGAAATTTGGGGAATTGAAGAGTTGGAAAACACAGCTTTTCTCAACCGCAATTACTAAAAGATAAAATTGAAAAAGTTTTTAGTAACAGTAAACTCAGCCTCTGGCAAAGATGAAATGAAATTATAGTCTTGATATCATTGTTAAAACCTCTGAAAGGCTTTGTGAAAGTACTTGTTTCAGAGTAAAGATCAAACTAAAGGTGTGGTGTGCAATATATCCTTTCAGTTGGACAAAATGGCTTATGGAAAAGAGACTAAAAATGTGCCTCTCCCACTGAGGTCTGATAAGTTTAATTTACCTACAAATAAGTAGAAAGAGGGTTACAGAAGCCAGAGGAAGATGATATAGAGCAAATCTAAAAAGAATGTCTAGAGAGGAATTGTTGCTAGAACTTTTAAAACCTAGAAATTACCGGACACGAGTAGATAAAAAGTCTACTATGTTTTTTTAAAAAGATTTTATTTTTATTTATTTGACAAAGAGAGGGTGAGCACAAGTACGGGGAGCAGCAAGCAGAGGGAGAGGGAGAAGCAGGCTCCTAGCTGAGCAGGGAGCCCTACGGAGGACTAGATCCCAGTATCTTGGGATCATGACCTGAGCCGGAAGGCAGACGTTTAAAGACTGAGCCCCAAAGTGCCCCAAAAAGTCTACTACATTTTAAAGAGAGTTATATTAAAGAAACCATGAATCAGGATATTAGGAGTCTGTGACTCTTGGGGCACCTGGGTGGCTCTGTTGGTTAAGTGTCTGGCTCTTGATTTTGGCTCAGGTCATGATCTCATGGAATCAAGCCCTACTTTGTGCTCCCCGCTGGGCATGGAGACTGCTTGGCATCCTCTCTCTCTTTCCCGCTCCCTCTGCTCCACCCCGCATGTGCTCTCTCTTTCTAGAAGGAGAAGGAAAAGAAAAAGAATTATTTCTATCTGAGGTAAAATATTTTATTTCAATGTTATGGAGTTTTTTATATTGCCCCATATATTAACTCATATATTCTAGTTTGTTTCCTTCAAAAAATAGATTATATTTCTTTTGTTATCCACTTGCTACTGAATTTTCTTTGTTGTACACATTAGTTGTATCATCTGGATGCTTTACAAGAATCATAATTATACAACTTTATCTCCAGGGTTTTCCTTCCTTATACGACATTTGGGGTTTTTTTAAGGTTATATTTTTTTCAATGACCTTTACATTTCTTCAGATCAATGCCCTTCACTTTAGTTTTTTTTTTTTAATCTAATGTATATATTCCTGCGCTTAGAGCTAAGAATAGACAAATAGAGTGTTTACAAAACTTAAACACAATTTAAAACACAAAGAAACTCTTCACACATTTCCTAGAATCAACACCATACAATCTAATGATTCCAAAACCAGGACAAAATGACCCTATAAACAGGATTATATTTCACTTCAAATAGTATTGAAATATAGATATCAGGATAAGTACTTTCTTTTTTTTTTAATTTTTTAATTTTTAATTTTTTTTATAAACATATAATGTATTTTTATCCCCAGGGGTACAGGTATGTAATCGCCAGGTTTACACACTTCACAGCACTAACCATAGCACATACCCTCCCCAATGTCCATTACCCCAACCTCCTAGTCTGACCCCCCTCTCCCCAGCAACCCTCATTTTGTTTTGTGACATTAAGAGTAACTTATGGTGTTTCTCCCTCCCGGTCCCATCTTGTTTCATTTATTCTTTTCCTACCCTCCAAGCCCCCCATGTTGCATCTCCACTTCCTCATATCAGGGAGATCATATGATAGTTGTCTTTCTCTGATTGACTTATTTCACTAAGCATGATACCCTGTAGTTCCATCCACGTTGTCGCAAATGGCAAGATTTCATTTCTTTTGATGACTGCATAGTATTCCACTGTGTATATACATCACATCTTCTTTATCCATTCATCTGTTGATGGGCATCTAGGTTCTTTCCATAGTTTGGCTATTGTGGACATTGCTGCTATAAACATTCGGATGCACGGGCCCCTTCAGATCACTATGTTTGTATCTTTAGGGTAAATACCCAGTAGTGCAATTGCTGGATCATAGGGTAGTTCTATTTTCAACTTTTTGAGGAACTTCCATGCTGTTATCCAGAGTGGTTGCACCAGCTTACGTTCCCACCAACAGTGTAGGAGGGTTCCCCTTTCTCCGCATCCTCGCCAGCATCTGTCATTTCCTGACTTGTTAATTTTAGCCATTCTCACTGGTGTGAGGTAATATCTCATTGTGTTTTGTGTTTTTTTTTTTAAGATTATTTATTTATTTATTTGTCAGAGAGAGAGAGAGAGGAAGAGAGCACACACAAACAGGAAGAGTGGCAGCCAGAGGCAGAGAGAGAAGCAGGCTCTCCGCGGAGCAAGGAGCCCGATGCGGGACTCGATCCCAGCACCCTGGGATCATGGCCTGAGCCAAAGGCAGTGGCTTAACCAATTGAGCCACCCAGGCGTCCCTCTCATTGTGGTTTTGATTTGTATTTCCCTGATGCCGAGTGATATGGAGCACTTTTTCATGTGTCTGTTGGCCATCTGGATGTCTTCTTTGCAGAAATGTCTGTTCATGTCCTCTGCCCATTTTTTGATTGGATTATTTGTTCTTTGGGTGTTGAGTTTTATAAGTTCTTTATAGATTTTGGACACTAGCCCTTTATCTGATATGTCGTTTGCAAATATCTTCTCCCATTCTGTCAGTTGTCTTTTGGTTTTGTTAACTGTTTCCTTTGCTGTGCAAAAGCTATTGATCTTGATGAAATCCCAATAGTTCATGTTTGCCCTTGCTTCCCTTGCCTTTGGCATTGTTCCTAGGAAGATGTTGCTGCGGCTGAGGTCGAAGAGGTTGCTGCCTGTGTTCTCCTCAAGGATTTTGATGGATTCCTTTCTCACATTGAGGTCCTTCATCCATTTTGAGTCTATTTTCATGTGTAATGTAAGGAAATGGTCCAATTTCAATTTTCTGCATGTGACTGTCCAATTTTCCCAAAACCATTTATTGAAGAGGCTGTCTTTTTTCCATTGGAAATTCTTTCCTGCTTTGTCAAAGATTAGTTGACCATAGAGTTAAGGGTCTATTTCTGGGCTCTCTATTCTGTTCCATTGATCTATGTGTCTGTTTTTGTGCCAGTACCATACTGTCTTGATGATGACAGCTTTGTAATAGAGCTTGAAGTCCGGAATCGTGATGCCACCAACTTTGGCTTTCTTTTTCAATATTCCTTTGGCTATTCGAGGTCTTTTCT